>PVJC01030104.1:0-21406 GCA_004026665.1 Murina feae | reverse complement strand
ACATCGTGACCTCTAACTTCTAGCCTCCAGAACTGTGAGACAATACATTTCTGTTAAGCCACCTAGTTTGGGGTACTTTGTTATGGCAGCCCAGGAAACTCAGACAGCATGGATGCCCTAACCCAATGCTGGGCACCCATTAAGCATTCAATGAATGTTCCTTATTATTGCTGTTGCCGTGTGCTAGTGAGATTTCTCATCTTTTCTAACATCAATTCCTTCGCACAGGAATATTCCCACCTGGTTTCTCTTGCCTGGTTACTAGAATCCACATTTCACTGTGATGCCTAAACACGAGCAGAAAGGCATATACAAAAACAGATTTCAATCATGATGCTGAGTAGATTAAAAAAAAAATTTAACCACCTTGGGCAGAGCATCACTAACTAGTGCATAAAGGATGATTTTATACAAGATGAGGGTAGAACCAGGCAACTTCCATAATTAAATGTCAAGATGTCCTCGCAGATGTCAGGTTCGTGGCTAGCAGCAGACAAACCAACAGCACCGAGGTGGGCTCTCAGCATGACTAGCTATTCACGCATCTCCAGGGAGTGGGAATTCATCTCATGAAAAGCACAAGATTCCTGGTAGGGCTCCTTGGTGGTTGCTTTATCTTACCCTTGTCTTGTGACAGCACAAAGGAAGCAGTGTGATCCTCTCCGTTTTCAGCGTGACCTGTCTGGCTGATAACAACTCTGCAGAAATCTTGACCCCTCTGGCCTGCGCCTTCATTTTGGATGTTGGCATCCGAAGTGTCTCTAAAGCACCCACACAACAGAGACGTTCCACGGCTTCCAACTCCCGCAAGGTGTTCAGTGATAAGCATGTGTTGTAAGAACAAATGAACTGCAAAAGGAAGTGTGTATTTTATGAATACTTAATGGATTTTAAAGACCATGAAGACAACCTCACAGGAAAATGCACTTAAAAAGTTGGAGGTAGAAAGCATGAGTGGTCTTTCTTTCTGGAGAAATTAGAATTATAAGAATTCCCTTCTTTTACATGCCATGTACACACAATCCCTGGAAACAAACTGTCTGGAGTATTTTATTTCTTAATTAATCCAGTTTTGCTATTTGGTATAAACAGGATGATGTTCAGGCTGAATGAAAGAACAGGAAAGTTTAAGGGATACAATCCAAGGAGGATTTTCAACTCCCTCCACATCTGCTGCTCTATTTGCTTTAAATTAGATTTGTAAATTAATTTAATTTTTTATTTGAAATTGCTCAGCTCTCCCTCACCCCCTTTTCTGTTCTTCCAGCAGCTGGTCCTCTTGTCTCTGTCCCCAGTCTTTCCCCAGGAGACCAAACTCTACTTTCTACTTCATCTGACAATTCTCTTTCCATATTAAATACAAATCACTTAAGCTAGATAGGTAATGTTTTCGTACGAAGAGCATCAGTTACAGGCTCATTGGTATGTTAGAAATTCCCTTCTCTGATTTATCTCTTTCAGCATGCAAATACTCAAGGCAACATAATAGTACATATCTAGACACAGCTTCACCTTGGTTTCCTTATCTAAAAAACTGAGTCACAGTATGGGGCTATTTCACGCAGTTATTGTCAGGAAATATATTTTCATGTACTTATTAATACTCGGTTTCCCACCAACCAAGATTTTTATCTACTGACCACAGATATCATACAAAAATAGTGAAATAAAATAAAGGAATCAGGAACAAGGAACTTAAACACAATAGTAGAGCATGAAGACTAGGTTAGGAAAGATGTTCATGTGTTGGGGGTGGAGTGGCTACTTAGTTTCTGTAATTAAGCTTTAAATATAACTCAGATTCTTGAAAGTTCGAGGTTAAGGGTCAGTTACATGATCAGAGAAAAGAATAAGGGTCCTAAGAAATGACATGGAAATTGAATGTCTCTGTGTCCTCACATGGTGGAGGGAACAAGGGAGCTCTGGGGGGGGGTCCTCATTTACCAAAGGGCACTAATCCCATTCATGAGGGCCCTACCCTCATGACCTCAGTACCTCTCAAAGGCCCTACCTCCTAATATCATCACTTAGGATTTATTTTTTATTTGTTTAGGATTATTTTTTTAAAATTTATTGATTTGTAGAGAGAGAGAAGGAGAGAAATGTTGATTTGTTGTTCCACTTTCTGATACATTCGTTGGTTGATTCTTATATGTGCCCTCACCCAGGATCAAACCCAAAACCTTGGCGTATTGGAACAACGCTCTAACCAACTGAGTTACTCAGCCAGGGTGCACCACATAGGATTTTGACACATGAATGTTAACACATTCAGTCTATGGCAGTGGCAGAATCCTCTGCTCAGCAGTAGGGTGGTTCTGATCATAGTAAACTGAAATCTTTTTTTAAAATAAAAAAATGAACTCTTTTTTTTTCTTTAAGTTGCCTTTTTTGAACAAAGTTAAATCCCTTGAGTAGGAGGGATGAGGTTAGTGAGCTGACATAAGCCATAGAAAGAAGCCATGAGGAGTTTACCTGCATTGGCTGGGCACTTGGCCCCTTGGTCAGTAGCCCATTATGCTCCCTTCCCCCTTTCCTGGCAGATTTCCCCAGGCAGCACCCCTGGGCCTCAACAGACTTGCCTGCCGTTCATTCTGGAATCTAGAGTTGTTTGACTGAAGAGGTTTTTTTTCATCTTTTATCTCAGTATCTCCAATTCTGAGCAGATTCTTAGCTCCAAGGGGACAGAGAATCCCTTCTGTTATTTCCTGTACCTCCTGCTCAGTCTCTAATAAATATCTGCTGCATGAATAAGTACATCACCCAGCAAATTAAGTATTCGTTCAATTAAGGAATTGTGCTTATAAGTAAATCATATTTTATGCAATCTGGGAGTTAAGCATATTGAGAAATATTTAATAAATCTTACATAAAGTGACTATCTTATCAACTTAAAATCTCTAGTCCTCTCTTTAGGCTTCTGATTATACAAATAATACATGTTTCTTGCAGAAAATGGGGAAAACAGAAGAAAATAAAAATGATAGAGAATTCTCCCATATAAAATTAAGAACTGTTAATATAGTCTTAATAGTACACACAATTTTTTATTCTGCCTTTTACTTATTTGTGAATATTTTTCTACATTGATGTGCCTTCATTTCACCTAGCTATTTTTCTTATTATTGCTAATATAGGTTGGTTTTGATTGTTCATTATTATAAATAATATTAAAATGAAAACTTTGAATCAAAGTTTCTATCTGCATTTCTGATGTTGTTCTTAGAGTAGATTCCTAAAAATCTTCTCCCAAGTCATTCATGACAATATATTTAAGAACACACTGGTACTTTCTGCCTTTTGGTAATGACTCCGGGAGGAGGTAAACATGGTTACTAGCTATTTGTTAATTGTCCTTATTTGAAGTCAGTGACCCAATAGTTTCTACTACCCTAGCCTTGTGACACCTCAAGATTCCATTGTTGTCTCAGCCAGGTTGATAATGGCACATCCCCTCCAGGGTAGCCTGAGTAATGCTGGACGCTTCCGTGATATCCAAAGAAGGGTTTTGAAAAAGCAGAGATTGATGGGCTCCATTTGGAGTGTGCTCTTTAGGTGGAAAGGATAAGAGGCAAGTGCATTTTTATGATGGCTTTCAGTCATCCTGAACACATATTGACCCAACCAACCCCTTGAGTTTATGTCCCTCATAACCCTCTGAAGAGCACTCTGGACTATTCAGACTCAAGGGCATGCTGATTCTCTACACACAGGCTGTGACAGCTGGCCCCCTCTTCTTTCTGCCTAAAATACCTCATTAGAAGAGGAGATAAGTATCCGTTAGCCCCATATGTTATATCAGCAATGTGGCCTTCACTTCAGGAGGGATGGCTTATCTTGACACTCCAGCGGTAGTCCTTTCCAGCTATGACCTAAGTGGCTACAGATTTGAAAAGGACTGCAGGCAAATTGCCAAAAGCCTGAAGGCAGAGCTGGTCCTGATCACAGAGCTGGTGATCACCAGCTCTGCATGCCCCAAGGAGGCTGCCGTGTAAATCCGTGTGGCCACTGCCCCATGAGCTTCAGCGGCACCTGGGGAAAGAGGCCGAGCGTCTGCAGCTGAAGCCACAGCTGGGAGGACAGGATGCGCTCAAGATGGTCATGTGGCCTGGAAGGGGGTCAAGAGGGTCAGGACGCCAACGCGGCCACTTCTGTTTTAGAAAACATGTGGGTTACAGTTCCCCGGGAGAAGAAAAGACATCCTTGAAAACCAGGGGCATCGCAGAATTATGTTGGAAAGCTGCATATCGCAGGTATGAGATAAGCAGGGAGCCAAGGAGAGGGTGAGGAGAGCAGTGAGGGAGCGTGCAGGTCACTCTTAACGGGCCCAAGTTCATAGCCAACTAGTTCATTCTGCTACTCCGAACAAAAGACACATTTGGTCAGAAAGTAGATGACAGGCAGGATTAAAGCAGACGTTTATTAATTAATAGCACAAACTTTAAATAAGTGATACACACACTTAACTGCAGCCCAAACACTGTGGTTTAAATAATATTACATGGCCAACAACCGTTGCCAATATATTTTTACCAGGCTGTTAAGTACTGCCAACACTCTGATGTTGAGCCAAATTGCTCTGGAATATCGTGGTAGAGAGCACAACCCCGTGTTTTTGTAAAATACTCGGGATAGCAGGCGAATACTCTATGTAGCTCATGAATGTGTGGTGGGTGCCACAATGTACGGGTGAGAGCCACCCCTCAAAACTGAGGTTCTCGCCTTCATGCCTGTGATGGGATGGAGGGGGCGTATATTTAGAGTGAGAGGGACATCTGATTAGGAGGCAAGACCTGGGATTTGTCTTTTAAAACCCCAAGGATAGCCCTGGCCAGTTGGTTCAGTGGATAGAACATCAGCCTGCAGACTGAAGTGTCCTAGGTTCAGTTCTGGTCAAGGGCACATGCTTGGGTTGGGAGCTCGATCTCCAGTAGGGGGCAGGCAAGAGGCAGCCTATCAATGACTCTCTCATAATTGATGTTTCTATCTCTCTCCCTCTCCCGTCCTCTCTGAAAGCAATAGAAATATATTTTAAAAAGCAACAACCCAAGGGTACTTCTCATAACTGATGGGGAACTTCTCCTGACTTAACCTTTGCCTTAGCGTGTGGTGCCCTGAAAGTGCCAGCGATCTCTTCCAAGAGCAGATCTCAGCACTGGCTGGAGCTCAGCTTGCAGACGCTTGGAGCAGGTCTCCTTGAGATTATCACCATCAAAGCAGGCCCTGCATCCATCCAGTGCTCACAGCATCTGTGGGCGGCCAGGCCTGCCGCCTGCCTTCACAGACCCTCCTGGCCAGGGCTGCTTCCCCGCACTCCCAGTGGGACTTCCTTCCTGCCTTCCTGCCTTCCTGCCCTTCCTCTTAATTTCCTGACATGTAGCCAAATTGCATGATTAGTAAGCTACGGTTCAGTATGTACTTCAGGAGATGCAGAGGCCTGGGAGTTTGGCTGAGATTTAACTGGTCACCAAGCCAGAAGA
Organism: Murina feae; assembly: GCA_004026665.1. NCBI lineage: Eukaryota > Metazoa > Chordata > Mammalia > Chiroptera > Vespertilionidae > Murina > Murina feae. The sequence continues at coordinate 15,926 of PVJC01030104.1, read as the reverse complement.
GAGCTGCAAATGTGCTGAGGGGCAGATGGGGTTCTCACATGGGTTTTTTTTTTCAGGGGTTCTCCGTGGAGTTGGCTCTGGCCTGGCCGTGTATTGGGATCTCCCATGGGGCTGGTGGAGACGGGCAGATGCGCGCTGGGTGGAGGTGCTGAGTTACTGAGGTATAGCAACTCACAGACCATCAGCAGAAGCATCTAACACTTGCCATGGAGCCTGGGGTAAGTGTGCCATAACTATTTGCTAAATAAACAAATCAATGATTTCACCACAGATAACACTGTGAGAGAGGGAAAGAGCCAGTATTTTGTTTTTGTTTTTTTATAATAGGAAGTGTAGATAACTAGGGTTTTTTTTTTTTTTAATTTTATTTTTCCTGGGAGTAATCACCCTTCCCACCCCACCCTCCACCTTTTGAATGAAGGATGATATGGAACATATAACAGAGGCACACTGATCTTTCTGTTTCCTCCCCTGCGGTTTCTCTACCACCTGAAAACTTAGCCACGACGAGTGGAAAGAAGGGAAGCCCTTGCCAGCTGGGAACAGGAGAGGAGAATGTGGGTGGACATAAATAATGAGAGGAGAGGGGAGATGAAGTGGGGGGCAAGGGGTCCGCTGTGAGTGTCCATCTGTTGCGGTTAGGTGAGGGGGAGCAGCAGCTTGAGGGGCAGACTTGTCAAGTACCGGTGGAGCCTGGAGCCCTCCTCACTGTCCCTGTCCCCTCCCCAGCTCAGCTCTGGGTCCTGAAATGTTTCCTGGGTCACTGTGGTTGGAAACTGAAAAGGCAAAATAAAAGCACAAGAATGAGTGGCGCCAAAACAGTGCAGGCTGAGCTTGCCGTCTGCGAGTTTTCAGAGTGACCTGCTTCCAACGTCCCTCCGGAGGCGGCTGACACTCTGTTCATAGGCAGAGCTCCCCATATCCTGGCCACCTTCTCTGGCTGCTAGCAACAGAGTACGGGCTTGAGGAGCTTCCCCAGAGATCTGATCCGTTCAGGAAGAACGTTCCAGGCAGCCCTGGCTCCCCGGGTGTGTGGAGCGTGTGACCTGCTGCGTGGAGGAGGCCTCCTGAGGGCTGTGCAGCTGCACTTCCAGCAACATCAGCCCAGCACATGCAGCCTTCCATGACCCGCATTTCCTAATGGATCATTTCTTAATGGAGGCGTCTAAGTTTTCCTTCCCTGCTTTCAACACCCTCCTTCATCTGACCCCACCCTGCTTATGCAACTTGTTTTGTCCTCAACATCTCATCCTCAGTCTGGTCCCCCGTTGGCTTATTTGTAAGTTCCTCATCTTTCCTGGAATCTTCCAGGTCTCCTGGCTCTCTTCCTTTCAGACCCCCGGTGGTGCTCATCACACGTCAGTTATGCACGCGCTCCCAAAGCTCACCCAGACCCTTGTGTGGGTTTTGTTTCCCCCAACTCATTTGCCAATGCAATGAGATCAGAGTCCCTGCCCGATTCTCCCCCTTGGGGCCCTATGTTGGTAAATGCGGATAAGAGCGCGCTTCCCCTGGGGTTCAGGTCTTGGGTCTCCTACTTGGGATGGAGCACTTTTAGCTGCGACTTGCTATGGAACAGGGAGGGACAGCTAATTCTTGGAAGGGTAGGAGGGATGGGGCAACTGCTGGCTGACAACTAGGTTGAACAATTCCTGGAAGTTAAATGCACACAAGTGGAACAGGTTCATTGGCTATGAGGGCTCCTGACTCTTTTTTTCTTTTGGTTAATCCTCATTTGAGGCTTCCCCCCTCCCCCCTTATTGATTTTTAGAGAGAGTGGATGCAAGGGGAAAGGGGAGAGAGAGAGAGAGATGTGTTTGCCTCCTGCACACACCTGGACCCAACCTGGGATCGGGCCTGAAACCCATGTACATGCCCTTGACCAGGAATTGAAGCCAGACCCTCAAGTCCTCGGTTTGATGCTCTAATCACTGAGCAACTGGCCGGGCTATCCCTTCTTTTCATCTCTCTTCTCTTCTCCCTTCAGGCTAGCTATAGGTTGGGGCTGAGAAAGAAACCACAGCCTGTGGTCCTGCTGGAGGGGAAGGCATCCACCCCACCTCACTATGTTGGGCTCCTGCCTGGGTGGGAAGGTTCTGTGTGAAGGCAAGGGCATTTGCCATAGAAATTGTGCTTCTGGAAATCTGGCTGCCGTAGATGCTCATCTAAGCGCCTGTACCTCTGAGGCAGGAAGGCGAGCCTCCTCCCTGTGTGTCCACACTCCACTTCCTCTTGTTGGCCGAAAGAGAAGTGGAGGAAGCCCGGCCAGAGCAGTTGCAACAGCTTCTGCTACCTTCAAGGGTGCAGGGGGGACAGCCCTTCAGATTGCCCGGGGCTAAGCAGTCCTCCTCTGGGAATGCCCCACCTGCTTTTCCTCCCCAGTGTGCCCTCCTCCTTCCCAAGAACCTGCTGATTCGCATCCACATCATTCCTTAAAGGAGAAGGTGGGACTCTTAGCTCTGCCCAGGGACATGCATCCAGGGACCCACACGACATTGGGCAGCAGGGTAAGACCTTTCCCCACAGTTTAGGGACTGGCCAACCCTGGGGTATAGGAAGGGGGAGGGGGCAGGGGATGAGAAGGAAATCCCCTTGAGAACCAAAGATCCTCCAACCCACACTCTTTTCTTTGACCTTGGGTCTCTAGGTCACAGTGTCCACTTGCTGCCAAGGACGGTGGGGGCCATGAACTTGGACTGATGGCTGGGGGAGGGGGGTGTTGGGGAGAGCGGAGGGTGGTGGCAAGGATCAAATTTGTGATATATATATCACATCCACAAAACAATGAGGGCCGAGAGAAGGTGGCTTGCTCCTGACAGTGGTCTCCACAGCCTCTTCTGCAGTCCTTCTCTCAGTCATGCCTTCCCTTGCTCCATTCCTGTCCCCTCACTGTTCCTCAGCCGTCCCCACCACATCCCCAAACCCCATCATCTCTTAAGTCCTTTGCTCCAGCCAGTCCCTCTGCCTGGGACACTCTTAACCTGGATAACCCCAATGGTTCCTTGGCTAATTCCTCACATCCTTGTGCCTTCACTCCAATCTGTTCTCAGTGAGGCGCACCCTGACTACCCATCTTCATGCGTACTGTACGCATCATTCCAAGCACTCTCGATTGTCTTACTCCGTTCCACGTTTACATTTTCCTGGAGTTCTCTTCTAGTGTTTGTGCATTTTCCTCATTTATGAAGACTTTTTTGTCTTCTGCTTGAATGTAAGCTGCCCAGGAAAAGGGGGTGAGGTCCGTTTGTCCACTGCTGTCTCCAAAGGACTTGGATAGTGATTGACACATGGTAGGCATGCCATCAATAGCTAAGACATCAATGTAATGAAAGGTGACCCCAGTGTCGATCCAGCAAGAGGCAGAGCTGGATTTGAACTCCAAGGCTGGTCATCCTGCGTCCCCACCTCAGAACCCATGGCCTGTCTGGGTGGAAAGCACATTAGTGGCTGCTCAAGAGGTGCCTGTTAATTAGATTTCCCCATCAGACCGCTCCCTCTTAGCAGAGATACTAGAGCTCTGTGTGTGAACAGGGCCTTGCCTCGTTTTTTCCTGGGTGACAGGTTTGCTGGCATCCTGCACATCCTGATGCGGTGGCACATCCCTGGTCAGAGAGCACTAAGCTTTATGGTCCCTGGGAGTGGCCAGAATGAACCCTCTTTAGAAACAACACAAGCTGTTGGCCCATGCTGGGTGCTCAAGACCATATGCTTGTGAGCTCTGCAAGCAAAGACACCTGTCTGACCCAAAATTGGCTCCTGGCCTTGCTCGAAGGATTGGCTCTCTAGGAAATGCTGGAGGAACACAGCTGGGGCTTGTAAGGCATGAGCTGGAGGTGCCAGGGCAGGTCAGAGCCTGAGAGGGTGAGCGGGGAAGCTCGTGGAGCAGGGACACCAGGCATTAATTACCTGGGCGGCTGCTCTCTGGGCAGAAATGCAGCTGAGCCCCTGAGGGTTGGGTTGCTGCAGTGGTTTTGGCATTTTTGTTTTTAATTAGCGTCTAAAAATGGACCTTAGTTCATGTGAAGAAACTCCATAATGTGAGGGCAGAATTGGGCCAACTGGGTCCACCGACTTTGAGGATGCAAGCCTTTCACTGATTCTCCCACAATCAGGTCCCTCAGGACAGACCCGCTCTTGGACCCTCGCTCACCTGACCCTTTTACTTGTTATGCTTGTGGTTCTTGTTTTGTTTTTCTTGTTTCTGTTCCTGTTATTAGCTGAGTTTGTTTATGTTGGAATTAAACAATTTTCATCCTAATCTCAACATCTTGGTAATAGAAAGTTACACATTATATCGATTCCAGGTGAAAGGGAATAGTCGTATTAGGCTCGTACATACTGGCTCACTGTGTGTATTTCTAGAATAACCCTGGGATTAATGTTCTAATGAACACTCCAACGGCTCAGGAATACCATTCTGGAACATATTAACCTAGAGAGCAGCCAGTTAAGCTGGTATTTGGTCAACAACAAGCATTTCTTCCCCACAAAAAACTGTAATGGGTTAATTTAACATTTCCTAGCTTGTGGCATCTATTTTGACACTTTATACAGGGTTCGATTGCACATTTAACTATAAAACAGGATTTGGGAAAATATTTTGATGAGGAAGGTCAGAACACAAACACAAATCAGGCCTTGGCCGATGACTTACAAGGAAACCAATGCATGTTCTGGGAACAGCACTTGGAGGTTGGGGGGCTGGGTAAGAAAGATAAAAGGATTAAACAACAAATAAAATAAATTCATAGACACATACAACAGTATGGTGATTACCAGAGTGCAAGGAGCTCAGGGGAAGGTAAAAGAAGGTAAAGGGGATAAATAGAGACTTGACTTTGGATGGTGAATACAGAATACAGTCTACAGATGAAGTATTATAAAATTATACACCTGAAATCTACATAATTTTATTAACCAACTAGGGGCTCAGTGCACAAATTTGTGTACTTTGAAAGGAACAAAAACTGCAGTGGGCACAGGGGCAGGTTTATGTCCAGCCCCTCCTGCTGTGGCCCCTGGTCCCCTGTCTACCAGCAGCCCTGCTCCCACCACCACTCCCACACGCTGATGGTGCCAGCCCTGCTCGCACCCACTGATGGCATGGAGCAATTGGGGCCAGCGCTGGCAGTGGGTGCAAACAGCGGCTGCTGCCCTGATTGCCCCTCAGGAGCAGGGGGAGGTGGAGAATCCCTGAGGGGCAATCGGGGCCAGCAGCAGCAGTCACTGCTCACACCCATTGATGGTGCCAAGTGATCGGGACTGGCATTGGGTGTCAGCAGTAGGTGTGAGAGGTTGGCAGGACCGTAGTGTGCAGGAACAAAGAATTTTCAGTAACCACTAGAGGCCTGCCTCGATGACAGCGCCCCACACCCCGACTTGGTCTCGTGCCCCTGCTCACCTGCTCCACCATCCTGCCATGGCTGATGCCCACCATGTCCTGTGCGCGTCCTCCTGGTGGTCAGCACACGTCATTAGTGACTGGTTGTTTGGTTGTTCCACCGTTCGGTCTATTTGCATATTAGCCTTTTATTATATAGGATGTCATCACAATAAATTCAGTAATTTAAAAAAAGCTTAATGAAAAGAAACTACCTCTATATAACTTCCCATTGCAAGACGCTGGTGTCTGCAGATAATCTCAGTACTTGCAATGAGCATGTAATTGTTTTAGTTAATTCTAGGTGATTTAGTTTTGCTCCTAATGGATATACATTTTCTTCACGAGTTGCTTTGTAACAGAAGATCTCAAAGTGTGTTGTAGAATTCAGATTGTTACTGTTTGTTTACCTAACAAATAAATACAACAAATCTCTTAATCAGCACCCTGGTGACTTGAGAGAATATACATAGTTTCCCAGGATGCAGTGTGGCCCTGGCCCAGACTGCCTGGTCTAGCAGAAAGTGTACAGAGGGTCACACATAGTAGCAACTTCCTTTGATATAAGTGCATCTCAATATTCTAGTAAAAGCTACCAAATGAATAAAAAAAAAGAGTTCACCTCTTCACCTGACATTAAGTAAGATCATAGAGGGAAAATGAGCCATTTTAGCAGAATTCTCTAGATCCAAGCAGTGCAACAAACCTACATTTGGATGGCTCTGAGGTTAACTGAACCAACTATATTTGTTAACTGTAGCATCTAAACTGCTCTAAACATGACCTTTCCATTTTCATAGTCCAAAATATCCTTTATTCCTGTTTCTTATGATTTATTAAAAAAATTACCACATGCCTACACTCTAATCTTATAGGGCAGGTTGTTTGGGTGTATGCATTCTGTAAATACAACAATAAAAACCCCATTTCTCTGCAGTTCTCTGATGGGCTTGCACCTGACTGTAACTCCAACAGAGGTCTTGCCAAAAGCAATCCAATTCTGATCTGAATTAGTCATTTTATTAATTACATTTTAAGCAAGCCAATTACTTGTTTGCCTGATTTCTTGTTATAAACTATTAAAGTTCATTAATATTCTGAATTGAATATCCTACTTCCTGCACCATATACTGGAAATAACACCAGTCACCACTTTGCCTGGATTGGTTCCAAAGGATTCCTGCTGCAACCTCACTCTCATGTATGACTTCGGAAGTAGTAACCATTCAAGAATAATTTCTGAGCTGGCTAATTCTTTCTTTTCCCCTTGTGTCTTCTGTTAGGAAGAGCCCTTAGCAGTGTTGTCTAAATGAAATTCTTAGAGTTGGATGGAAAATAACTTACGAAAGGGATAACTTTGTCATAGCATATGGCTTACAGGTAGTGAGAGTTTGGCTTACCATTTGGGAGGGAGGGATAAGGAATGGGAGGAACTGGGAACTGGAGAAACAGACTGGGAGAAGAGTAGGGAGGGAAACGATGTGTACTTCCCACTTGGAAAAATAGCATCTTAGCTCAGTAAAAATGAATTTGAACCAGTGCATTCATGCAAAATCTTCCATAAAGAAAGATCTCTTGATATAGACACATCTGTTGAATACCTGAAAAAGGGAGTACCTTCTATTGAGAATGGATTGAATTTAGAAGGAAAAAGAACAAAAATTTTATTCATATTGTCTTAGTCCATGCAGGCTGCTTAACAGACTCTCATAGACTGGTGGCTTATGAACAACCTCTCACAGTTCTGGAGGTTGGGAAGTTTAGAGTCAGGTGCTGGCACATTCAGTTTCTTGTGAGGGCCCTATCCTTGGTTCATAGCCTTTGTGCTATGTCTTCACGTGGTAAAATGGGTGAGGACGTTCTGTGGGGTCTCTTTTATGAGGGCACTAATCCCATTCATGAGGGCTCCACCCTCATGACCTAAACACCTCCCCAAATCCCCACTTCTACATACCATCACCTTGGGAATTAGGTTTCAACATATAAATTTTTGAGGGGGGCTGTCACAAATGTTTAGTCTATAGCGCATACTCACTTATTGGATGCTTATTTTATACTACGAGCCAGAGTCAAGTATTAACAGGCATCATTATCTATGAGAAGAAAAATATAACTTACATATTCTTTTCCAGCAAATCAATTTTGGATTTTAAGATTGTTCCAGTTTGTCCTTGTACTGAAAACTTGTTCCCTCCAATCTCTTAAATTGGATATGATGGTTATTTCAACTTTTATTTCAATACAGAGTAGCAACAACTAGCTGAAAATAAATGATCAAAGACGAGAAACGCTCCACTCCCATTCCTGTAAAAATGACAAAATAGCTTAAATTCTGGACCCACAAAGTATTGCAAAACAACCTCATTCCACAACAAAGTTATCAAACTTGGCAACAGTGACTGGGGATATTAATTTCTGACTGAATTGTAGTGTAGATCATCTTATACTTATTTAATCTGTAAAGTCAAATTGCTTTTGACAGGTTATTTTGTCCTAAATCACTAGTAGAGAGAGAGAGAGACTGGCAACAAATAAATGCAGTAAAATGTAATCAGTACACCTGTGGATGCTTATCCAAGCTGCTAACAGAGCAAAAAGAAGAAGACAGGAAAGCTTCAGAGGTGACCTTTGAATGGGGCTTAGAAGAGCAGGCCTTGCCATTTAAACCTATCGAGGAATACAAAACAAGATGACGGAAAATGTCTTCTCTCTGAGTGGTTAAAAAATACACCACAGAGTTCTGTGCTGATGAGTAGTGCTATTAAACTAATAGAGTCAGGATCTTAAATAAGAAAAAAAAAAGAAGAAGCTTAAGTTCTAGCCCTTGCATGATCATTTAGCTTTCATCATTTTTATGCTCCACTAAGTAGGATATTAAACCAGGCTGATGCATTTGGGTTGGCAGATAAAGGCGTAGAAAGTGCTAATATCAGTCATGTGAAAATTTGGAGTTAAAAATCACTTGTGATCCACAGCAGGTTGGCCAAGATTTAATCACTGACATCTAGAGAGGATCATTTGGATGGCCATGCCTTTGGCAGGTTTTATTTGAGGCCTACCTGTCTTTCTATCCTCTGACAGCAAGCAAATGCTTCATGGAGCCACTGACTTCCTTCTCTCAAGCCTGCTCTTCTACGGAAAGCACCTGTTGAACTTTTTGCACTTTCATGGATGGGCAGATGTGGCTTCTCACTAGTGAGCTCAATACTGAGATATGAAGGTTCAAAAATATGTCAAATATATTCACTGTGTAGCTCAGCGGTGATGCATCGATCGTTGCACTCGAGGCTCTCTGTCAGTTCTAGATGTGGTAGTCCTGAAGCTTGTTTTTTTCAGTAAACATGTCTCAAGCTAAGCAGAGGCCCTAAATGATGAGTCTAGCTATTGTCACTTTTGCCAATAATTCACCTACTTTCTTTTATAAATGTTACTCCTACGCTTGGCTCTGCGTCTCAGGGAACTACAATTCCCAGACTCCCTTGTCCTGTTTTCTGTCATCTTGACCAATTGGAGGCATTTATGGAAGATGGGAAAGTAGGAGACAGAGAAACCAGGGTATGTCTCCCATTGGGTGTGCTTTTAGTGGTGTTTCTAACAGCAGCTGTGTCACCTTCATGATTCTAGCTTCTGTTGGACTGTTTCTCCCCTCCTCATCTCAGTTCCGGCTGACGGGTCCTCCATTGTGGGCCTAGTTCATGCTCTGGCCATTTCTGGTCTATGGTAACATTACTTCTGCCTGTGTCTTTCTAACTCAGGCCCCAGACGGTGGCATCCTGCAGCTGCCAATTTCTGACTTTCCACGAGAATTCACCATCCCTCTGGCTTCTCAGCGCTCCTATCACGTATGCAATGAAGTTCCTGTGTTAAATTTCTTCTTTTTGAGACTGAATGATACACCACTTGTAATTATCACAGAGACAATGACCACAAAAGAACACACACATACACACAACAACAAATTAGTTCACAATGTGATGCCTGCTTCTGAGGCTTCTATCCAGGAATCTTGGTATCTTAACCATCAGGCTCACAGAGAGAGCAGGGTTTCCCTGTCTTCCCTTTGAGATATGGGGCACAGCAGTAGTTAATCGAAGGTCCCAGGGCAGTTCCTAATGTGTACGGGGGAGCAGCCAAGTGACCTGTGCCCAGCGGAGTCGGGGTTGGCACGTGGTCTTGGATTTCCATCTCAGGAGGAAAAATACAATCTCACTGCCAAATGGATTTCTTTTCCTGCTTCTAGCTCTTACTAGAAATATCATGGGCAAAAAAAATAATATAACATATTTGCAGGGTTGGGGAAGGAAATGCATGTCTCAGTTTTCCCTTTACAGTCTTTATTCTAAAATAGAATAAAACATTTACTTTAGAGAGTATTCATGAATCATTTTAAACAAAAACTATTCTACAGTTAATCAATAGATAAAGACTCTTGAGAAGTCTTTGCTGCTGCCTGGGCGTGCTGAAACTCCTATTTAAAAAATGAACTGTGCACACAAGCCAAGAATGCTTTCTGGCTTGGCAGTCTTTTCTGATCTTCGGGGGAGGTTAAAAGCCCCATACGCCATGTGGAAATTTTGAAACTTCTCCTTAATGCAGTCCTCATTATGTGAAGGGGACCAGAAAGAAGAAAACATTCTAGCCTCTACTTTTTCAGAGCTGCAAAATAAATCTCAGCTCTTGTTAGAATTGGTGATGTGTATTTACCTTTTAATCACGGGTTTGACATACTCTATGGTTCTTATCTAGTCTTTAATGGAACCCTGCATATTGATTTATAATTGTGACAAATGTCACTTTCAGATTTTTTAGGGACTGATTCATCGCCCTGAGAGCCTTTGTTTTTCTCCCTGTCTGCTGTGTGCTCATTTATATCAGCAGCTCCCCTAGATGCCAGAGACAAGAAGATAAGGTGGAGGAGGGTGAGCGTTCTGATCAGTCATGTTTGTCACCTGTAGGAATGCTTGAAGAAAGGCCTCCTGAGAAAAGGAAGCTGAACTTATTAGAAAGAAAACCACGATATAAATAATAAAGGATTTGCTTTAGCCCCAGCATCCTTTGTCCTATGACTAGAGGATTACTAAAGGACTGCCATCACCACAGAGGAGTTATATGTTGTTGACATCACTGAGCGTGTCCCTCCAGTGTTTCATTGAGCAGATGCCAGTCCCTGATGTGTGAGCGTGCCAATGAGCAGTCTTCATGTATGATGGATAGAGCAAGCAAGCAAACAAACAAACAACTCACCCCCCACAAACACAACAAGCCAAACCCCAAGAGCCCTGAGAGGAGATGATGTGTCTGTTGATCTTACCAACAGCATGGAGTCCGGAAGCAATTACAATGGAGGGACACAGCTAGGGCTCCTGGGGTTTCCCCTGAGATAGTTGACATATTATGAACATATTAAAAGATGACAAGGGGCCTGTTTTCGGTGAGTTTGCTTTTGCAAGTGCAGCGATGAGAATTTTCTAATGACAGCTCGTAATTAGGCATCTTGCAGTTAAGGTAAACACTAGGTTATCCCCTAAATATAAGCTCTGCATTCCACTGTGCAGGTAGCTGCACCACCGAATTAGCAGGTCCTGCTGGGGGCTGTGTTCTCTTGCAGGAAAACTTAAGGTGAAAACTGTGTTTATGTTTTTTGAAGGAAAGTTTGCAACTTTTCTCCATTCCTTAACAATTTGTTCACTCTTTATCGAATGATTTCCGAGTGCCTCCTAAATATAGGATAAAAGAATGCAATGGGGTTGAAGCAAATATGTGCTCAATGCCATATTACGTCCTGTATTTATATGAATGACCAAGTCATGGCACCTTCCTTTTTTTCTAGTCTTCAGCTCTATGAAAACAAGAAGAAAGTCTTACTCCCTGCTGAATCCCTAGGGTAGTGTCCAGAGCATTCTTGGTGCTTAATAAATATTTGTGATAGAATGAGTAAAGGAATGAAAACACATAGTGAGACCATCATGTGCTGCATGTGAGTAGAAATTTGCATGAAGTCCTTAGGAGTACCAGAAGTGCAAGAATAAGTTGAAGGACCAGAGAGGTGGATAGGTAGGCATAGGGGTGGCATAGGCGGTAGGGTGGGGGGGGGGTAGAGAGGGGACCCTGATCGCTTGGTTAGGCAGAACCTGGGGGCAGGACTGCAAGGCCTTCTTCAGAAGCCAAGTCTTACATTCCTGGGGAGGAGAGCAGAAGAAAAGGAAGTGTTCTTCTCACAGAATTTATGTCCCCAAAGCTGTGGAAACGAAGGTGTTTTTTTTTGGGGGGGGGGTGGGTGAGTGGAGACAAGTTAAGTAGACGCTGAATCAAAATCACTTTATGTATTTTTCTTTGGCTGTGATTAGTTTTCAGTCACTAGAAGCGATTTTTAAACATAAGCTGATTTTGGAAGCAATATTAACTCTTTCAGAAATTATTCCTTCCCATTTCATAAAGTTGATTGTTTGGTTTTCAAGACTACTCTGGGAAGGAAATAAAACTAAAAATTAAATGGAGTTCTTAACACACAGTCATTGTTTTATCTTCACTGGACTATTTCAATAGATCAACAACACGATTGATAACAGTGTTCTTACCAGTGCAACCATCAGGCAGGTTGATCCTTATTTCTTCTACAAATGTGAAAGGAAAACCTGTTCTTCAGAAAAAGAAAGAAAGAAAAAAAAGTGAAAATGTCTTCCATTAGTGCACAATACAGGTGTGAAGACAGAGCAGAATATTTCTGTCTCCTCATGTCAGAAAGCAAGCGCTAAAGTCTGACCTTGAAAGATGAGCAGGAGCGTGTTTGCAGCAGTCTGCTGGGAGGCGGGCATCCAAATCCCGGCGGCAGTTGGAACCAGCAAGCGAAATAATCGCACACGTGTTGTCCTAGCAGAACACGCTGGCAGCTTGCCAACGTGGAGCAGCGAGGCTACTTCCCCGGGATGTAAGAGCTGCAGTCAGGGCCTGGAATTCAGGGTTGAAGGCCCGATCCTGCCAGGTAGAGAGCTAAGAACATTCACCTCCATGAGCAATTTTAATCCTCAGGAAGTGAGTATAATTGGTCCCGCTTCACCGATGGGGAAACTAAGGTCTGAAGTCTTGTAACTCAGGTGTGGTGGTCCTTAGTCCATGGGTGGGACACTCGGGTTTCGGGCACTGCTGGTTCCTGCTCCAGGTCCCCACAACAGACATCGCTCAGGGCAGAGCCCAGCGGCTGCCCCTGGACTACTCGCTCCTCCCTATTTTCAGATGAGGAAACCGAGATGTGAAGACTTGAGTGCTTGTTCTGAATCACACAGGAAGTTCGTGACAGAGCTAAGTTTGGAACTCAGTTGTCTTAATTCCCAGTGAAGTGTGCTTACCATCGTATAAATTAAGGTGACCAGACGTCCCACTTTTGGCGGGACAGTCCCGATTTTTAACAATTTGTCCCGCGTCCCTTGGCATTTTAAAAAAAAGTCCCGATTTTTGGAGACATATGTACTACACTTTGTAAGATTTTAAGTAAAAAAAAAAAAAAAAAAAAAAAAGACCCCCCCACCCCTTCCCCTGGTCAATGGTGTCCTGCTTTACTAATGTTAAAATCTGGTCACCTTAGTATAAATCCAAATATATATATAGGTCCTTACCAAAGCATAGGTCCAAATGCATCCACACTTTCTACTCCTTCTATACCGCACCAGGTAAAGAGACTAGAGGGCCGTAATATAAACTAATAAAACTGTAATATTAAAATTAACCGTCTTTTCAGGACGGGTAAGCCATGCCCACCAGCCAATCAGAGCAGCTGTATGCAAATTAGCCCAACCAAGATGGCGAAGGCCACAGCCCAGGAGAAGCTGAGCAACGCACAGGCCGCAACCACTGGGCTGGCGCTGGAGGCCTGAAATAGATCTGGTTGTGGATTACAGATGGCTGGGCAGCCTCGGGGGTGGAGGGACTGAGCCAGCTCCGACCCCAAGTCTGAAGCCTGGAAATTGGTGCAATCAGGGCACACAGCACACACGGAGGCCACGCCTCCGTGTGTGCTGTGTGCCCCAATGGATTCCAGGGTCCCAAAGTGTGAGAGGGCACAGGCTGGGATGAGGGACCTCCCCCACGTCCCCCACCCCCGAGTGCACAAATTTTTGTGCACCGAGCCCCTACTTTATTATAATGGCGATATTTAAAATGTACATAATTTTGCAGCGCCTGGCTGAGACGAAGTCCCAAAGTTACCAGTTTGGGACTAGCAAGCCAGAAGTGTGAATAGCTGTGAGATGTACTCAGAGTTTATGTAATGGGTGAAGTGGAAGTGCTGTACTGAATGGCAGAGTGGTGATGGCATTTTCCAGAAGGAAGAGACCTGCGTGTCCTTCTGGTGTTTACTAAGTGGAGTCACAACAAGCAAGTGGGCATGTCTGTGGGGTGGGACGCACCGCACTGTGCCTGCTTTGGGAAGTTCACATTGTGGCCTCCTCCCATTCCAGTTCTAGGAGATGATGCTCAGCCTGTTTCTACTTTCCACAAACAACTGCAAGACGGTCAGAAAGTCAAGAACAAAATTCCCAAGATTTTGTGAACTAGGGTCATTTACTTCTCTCCACTAAGAGAATTAAAAGCAAAGCAAAACAAAATACTCTCAAGTGCCAATTTGAAAAATAAGATTTGAAAAGCAGTGCATGTTGAGGCCTTGTTTGTAAAATTATGAATATGGGCTCGTAGCCTAAGGCCAAAACATCCCAGTCTGTGGAAAAGTTTTTAAAAGTGCTATATATCTATGACTGCTTTCTAAGCTTTCATGGTAATTGCACGCACTGGGAAATTAAATGGATCTGTGACACAAATTTACATTAATTTATTCAGTAACTAATGGCATGTTTTAAGGAGATTCAACGTGATCATAATGGCAAGCCAACAAATCTCTGACAATTGCATCACAATGAATGCAAAATCACACGGGACAGGGGATAGCAATGAAGGTGCCTTTCAAAGGTCATTTCCAAGAATATCTTATATATTTATACGACACATGGACTACCCAGGAATTCTCATGTAGTCTGTGCAAGTGACAATCTTGTCAAAATTCAACAAGAACAGAAGAAACAATTTGAGAATTGACTTTAAAAGCAGCTACTGGGAGAAGAAAGCAAATGAAACCGTCACTGAATAAAAAGAGGGATGATTGAAGTTAATACTTTTGAGTTTGCTCAATAAGAATTACGTTTAAAAATCCAATGAGAATCTGTTTCTAAAAGATTTAGATTATATGGCTTATTGCTCAGAAATACTTTTGTAAAAGAATGAATCCGCATTTCCAAAGTGAACCAAATTATGTTTCAAGCTGTTCTGCTGAAACCTGCAAGTAGAAACAAAAATACAGAAAGAAGATACATGGGCTTGTCATCACTTGCTAATTAATTATTTCTCCTGCTACCCTGGGACTTCCACCCCTTATAACGTAAAATTGTGGTTCTCCACTCTAGCATTCCAGGGCCCCACCACAGTTTTGATTTGTTAAATTTGGGGTTTGCTCTGGAATCTATATTTTGACAAGACTTACCAGAGGTTCTGATATAGATAAACTGGAGCCCACACCTTGAGAAATATGGCTTTAGGTCAGTTTCCAAAGGTGAACTCTCAATTCACACCTTGATTTTAGAGTGGTTGGATGGAACATGGGCTCCCATATGTTGTTTTTAACTTTTATTAGCATAAATCTTACCAAATCACTGTACCTGACAGCATAGAGCCAGGATAGAAAGCAGTTCCGACCTTGGGAAAATCCTGTGTCCTTATGTTTAAAATAAGAGTTGGATTGAATGCTGTCTAGACTCCTATGCAGTTCTAATACTTTATATGCATATCTGATGCTTGGCAGATATTTCTTGAATATTATGACTCATGTGTTGGCCCATGTGAATGGAATAAGCCAGGAAAAACAGAAATCAGTCGCTGGGCCATTAAATCAAAATTAAATAAGATTCCTTTCCCCACCTTCACATTTCAGCCATAACCTAGTGAGTTGGAATGGCGATTAGATATATGAATTTTACACTTCAATGAAAAAAGGTTTCTCTTGTTTTCTTAAAAATTTAAGGAATTCTTTACATGTAATTATCAGAAATTGGATGTATTGATTGCCAGGCTGCCGTTTCTGTATGGATGGTTGACAATTAGTATAAATAAAAATGTTTAGAAACTTTTTAGTAATTTGGTCACCAACAGAGTAAACATAACTAATATCCTCTATGTTACAAGTAATTGAATTCAGAAGGTTCTCATTTGACTAGCTATATTTTAAATGAAAAACCCATTCTTTTGCTTGATGTTGTAGAAAGCATTGATATATATACTAGGGGCCCAGTGCACAAAAATTTGTGCACCCAGGGGGATCCCTCAGCCCGGCCTGTGCCCTCTCTCAGTCTGGGACCCCTCAGGGGATGTCCACCTGCTGGTTTGCCTGGCCAGCCTGGGTGAGGGGCTGAGGGCCATTTTCAGGCTTTCAGGCTGTCCACAGCTCCCATTGACCCAACATCCCAGCGAGGCTGCCGGGAATCAGGTTTCTGGGATTTACTTATCT
>PVJC01030103.1:0-21452 GCA_004026665.1 Murina feae | reverse complement strand
AGTTGTTTCAGTGGGGCTTTTGTGCTCACTGCATCTGCCCCGAGTGTGTTCCTTGTGGATCTGTTTTGTTTAGGTTAGTCCCACTCTGGCCACTGGGTGGGGCTGGCTCCTGTATCTTTAAGGAGGTGTTGAGTTAGCCTTTGCCTTAGGCTACTCAGTCTTTTATATGCAAAAGCCTCTGACGCAGCTTGGGAGGGGCGGGGCCTCGGGAGTTTGCAGGGCAGGGTGGAGCAAATAGCTATGGTTCCTCTCAGCCCTGTGCTGAGAGACACCAGGTCTCTGTGTCCCACAGTAATTGCTGCAAGCAACGCTGAGAGAAACCTGCTTTGGATTTCCTCCTGGTGCCAGTCAGTTCCCCTTCTCCGGGTGTCTGGGTCCTCAGAAACTCGCCTGGAACTGGAGTTCAGAGCTGCTGGGAACTTGTGGCTCTCTCCATTTTGGAAAAGAACCGCGACCTCCAGCACCAGCCATTTCCCCGAGCCCCATGCGCGCGCCTCCGTACCTCTGTACTTTGCTACTGCCACTCCTCTGAGTCTCATACTCTTTTCTAGTTGTAGGATTTTCACTCAGCCAGCCTTCCTGTGGGTGCGAGTGGTGTCCGTGTGTTCTTTTTGTGGTTTTTCTGAAATAGTTGTTCACGGCTGCATTTACGGTGTTTACCTTATGCTGCCATCTTGCTGTCCTCCTGTATATTATTCTTTATTTCAGTCAGTGTATGCTTAATTTCTAATTGGTCCTTTTTCATATCCTTGAGGGTTTCACTATATTTCTCAGAGGTTTCTATAAGATTCTTGAAAAACCTTATAACCGTGGTTTTGAACTCTATATCCAGTAGTTTGCTTTCTTCCATTTCTTTCATTTGTGACCTGTTTTTTTTGTCTCAGCATTTTGGCTGCTTTCCTGTGTTGATAGAGTGGCTTTGTGTGCTAGGTGTCCTATAGGGCCCAGTGGCTCAGCCTCCCTAATTACCTGAGGTGGATACTCTTGGTGCACCTCTTTGTGGGCTGTGTGCACAGTCTTGTTGTAGTTAAGCCTTGATTGTTTTTGGTATCACTGATAGGAATTGACTTCCAGGTCAATTGGCTGTGAGGACCAGTTGTATCTCTACCAGTTCTGTGCCGGAGACACCCTTATGGGGAAGGACTTGCTTCAGTGGGGCTTTGGTGCTCACTGAGTCTGCCCCCTGAGTGTGTCTCTTATGGATGTGAAGAGTTGTAATCTGGATGGTCTCACTCTGACCACTGGGTAGACTGGCTCTCAGATCTCCAAGGGGGTGCAAAGTCACCCACTGCCCGAAGTCACCACCCTACAGGAGCTACAGAGAGATCTTCAGATTCCTCTTCTTTGTTTGGGGTTTGGAGGTGCCCAGATGAGGTGCAGCTGTGAAGTAATGCAGGCTGCTGATGAGCCTTAGGCCTTTTGGAAGCTCAGGGTTTCTCTGACCCAGCTGCAGTTTGACAGGTTTTCAGGCAGAGAAAGGCCAGGCCTTTAGTACGCAAAACCCTCTTCACACAGCTTGGGTTGGGTTGTAAATTGGGTGGGGCAAGGTCTCAGGGAGTCACGGGGTGGTGCAAACAGCAATGGTTGCTGTCGGCTCTCCCCCGATAGGTCCCTGGGTCTCTATGTCTCTTGATCACATGCAGAAACAATGAATGCTGCAAGCACCTCTGTGAGAAAGCCACCTTCACGTTCTGGCCCAATGCCAGATAGTCCAGTTTCTCTCCGTATGAGTCTGGGTCCCCAGATTCTCACCCAGAACTGGAGTTCAGAGCAGTCGGGAGCTTGTATCTCCCTCCCGGTTGAAAAGACAACAGTGTACCTAGCTCCAGCCCCTTGTGCATGTGCCTCCAAACCTCCACACTTCCACCTCCTGCCGGACTCAACACGCTTTTCTCTTTCCTTCTAGTTGGAGAATTGCCACTTAGCCAGCCCTCCTGTGGTTCGGATGCTATTCATTTTGTCTTTTAGTTCTAGTTTTAATACGAAAGCAAGTTCAGGTGTTTACCTATGCCGCCATCTTGGTTGTCTCCGAAACGTTTCTTACATACTGTTATATTGGCTGGGCTTCAAAAACATTTGTTGTGGGCTGCATGCAGCCTGCAGGCCGCTAGGTTGACATCCTTGTATTAGGTAGATCCTTTACACCTCTCAATCTGTAGTGCAGGACAGTGTTACAGACTGCTTCTGACTAATTAGACCAGGCAAAGACTCAAAATCTCCAGAGATGGCCTCTGCCTACAGACTGATAGGATTCTCAGTTGAATTGCCCCCAGGCATTCATCCTTAAGTGTGATGAGAATTTTTTTCATCACACAACTTCTTTTGCCTGGAGGCTAACTGTTATTTTTAATCTCTTAAGTGGCCTCAGGGCAAGGTGTTTTCCAACAGGGTGTGTCGACTGTCTTCCCTCCAGACAAGGCAAATGTCAATGTGGGAAAGATGTCATCCACTGCATAAGGTAATGACTCAGCCCAGGAAACTTGGGGTGTCTGCCTTCTGAGCTCTAACCCTGGAGTCCAAAATCCTGGCTTCTCCTCACACAGCTCCAGTCCACTTCACCTCCCTCTTCCAGAGCACAAGGTGGGTGGTCCCACAGGGAATTTTGTGTTTGGTGCTTTAAGAGGGTGCCTGAATTTTCAGCTGTTACTCTCTGGAAGATAGCACCTTGCTGCTTTTCATAGCCAGATATTATGTGTGTACCCTCCTCAGTTGTGATGTTCTCTGCTGGGAGTCCCAGCTTGGGGATTAGACCTCAGAGTTCTCAGTGGCAATCCCCATAGCTGGGATATCTCTCCAGGACTTCCTTTTCTGTCTGTGGGCACCCGGCCAGCCCTTTCAGGCCTCCGCCCCCCACCAATCTCTATGCAGTCTCCACTTTCGGTCCTCAGGTATCACGGTTCTTTCCTGTGAGTTTTCCATTGATTATTTAAGAAGTTAATGTATTTAAGTTGTAACTCCAGTTCCTGTGAATCTGTTTTCTGTTCTCATCTTAAATGGTCATGTTGTTAGCTGGTCCTGCAAACTCTGGGGATCTGAGCCCTGTGTACACAGGAAGGATGGTAGTCATCAACCTTATTCTGTAGCCAGCTTCATTCACATGGACCCTGATGGCCCCGGCGTCACTGTCTGGGACAGCTCTCTGCTGCACAG
Organism: Murina feae; assembly: GCA_004026665.1. Classification (NCBI taxonomy): domain Eukaryota; kingdom Metazoa; phylum Chordata; class Mammalia; order Chiroptera; family Vespertilionidae; genus Murina; species Murina feae. The sequence continues at coordinate 18,302 of PVJC01030103.1, read as the reverse complement.
CTCTTGGGGGTTAGAGTAACTGGCAGCTGAAAATGCAAGTGCCTGGGAAAATGAGGACAATGATGGTGATGAGGGTGGAAGGAGGGAGGAAACAGTGGGCAAGTCTCAGAAGTGAGTGTATGTTTGTCCCCAGGCTTACTGGGTCTACACCCACTGTTGAGCAGTGAGGACTTTCCTAGGGTGCCCAGGTTCTAGGCATGGAGCCTGAGAGTAGCTGTGGGCCATCCCGTCACAACAATAAGCTCCGCCCCCACCTGGGCCCCAATTCCCATGGGATCAACAGGCAGGATGCACAGTCAGCCTTAATAAAGACGGAGGTCGATATCTATCATGATTGCAAACTTGCGATCCTGAAGCAAGAAAGGGTACATGGCTTCGACACAAAGGAGCAGCCAGGGTCCTTGGCTCCAGGCTGGGAGGTGGGCCTCATTGCACGGCAGGTTCTTGAATGGCCTTGATCATATCATTTGATTGAGGCAACACAAAAATGTTGCTCACTAAGGGGGTCAGTTTTATATTGGATCTGACCTCCAGGCATAGGGTGACCCTCTGCCAGAAAGGTCAACACCTGACCTACATTCTCAACGAGCAAGAGACAACCTGTCTCCATGGGGAGCTGTGAGGTGAGGGCAACCCTGCACGAGAAGTGCCATGGGGGAAGCAATGCTCAGCAGTGAGGAGCTCATGCCAGGATCTCCCACACCACGGTCAGTGAGGATCTCCCACGCCATGGTCAGTGAGGATCTCTCATGCCATGGTCAGCGAGGATCTCCCACACCACGGTCAGCGAGGATCTCCCACGCCACGGTCAGCGAGGATCTCCCACACCACGGTCAGTGAGGATCTCCCACGCCACGGTCAGCGAGGATCTCCCACGCCATGGTCAGCGAGGATGTCCCACACCATGGTCAGCGAGGATGTCCCACACCATGGTCAGTGAGGATCTCCCACACCACAGTCAGCAAGGATCTCCCATGCCGTGGACAGCATGAGGCTCCAAGATAGCTCTCCCTGTCAACCTCCCACAACCTAGAGACATGCCTGCAACACCCCCCCAAGCACTCCTGTGATCTGCCATTTACAACTCCTTCCCAACCTGCTATCTCCCCCACCAAAAGGTAAGCACGCCGGCAGACGCCCTGCCTCCCCACCCTGAGTCCTTTGCTGAACAAGTCCCTTCTCTTTCTGGGTGTGGACACTGCTCCTCCAGTTATAGCTCAGCGAGGGACTCCCAGCCCAAGACGTCTGATGGCAGCCCAGAGCCTGGAAGCTGCTCCTGGCTGCCAGGCCTCGCAGGTGAGGGCACAGGGACAGGAGACTAGCCAGAGGTCAGAATGAGCTGAGAGCTGGGAGTGACAGGAAACCGATGACCACTTTTTGTCACTGGGTGGCAGGAATCTCCTTGGGTTAATCCATCTTGGCAGAAGCAGGATCGAACTCACTGCCTGCGTCACTAAGGATATGGCAGGCAAAGCCAATAGCAAAAGGTCCCTTTTCCCAGGCTCTTCTCAGTCGATTTCTGCGTGGCTCCCTGACCCGAACCTGTGCTTCTCCCTGAGACACTGGGTAGGTCCTTTAATCTCTCGGAGCCTCGATTTTCTCACTGAAAACCGCGGGTGAAAACCTGTGTCTTCTTCAGCAGGCATTACAAGGATCAAATACAATTAGATACTTAAGCACTTTGTGAATTATAACCTGCCACTTGTCCCTCTGATAAACTCCAAGCCCCTAGGGCTCAGTCTCTGAACAAAACCACGTCCGATGTGGGGCTGAGCCCTGAGTAACTGAGGGTACTCCCTTTCTGCGGCACCTGTCGGAGAGCACTGACCTGCTGTGGGCACTGCTCCTCCTCCCGACCCCACCATGGCCTGTGACATGCGGCTGACACAGCCCCTACTTCCTCTCGGGGCCCCAGCCACGCGGTCTCCACTGCCTGCTTCCCTCTCTCATTCAGGCCCGCAATCGAGCTCAGCTGCCTCAGCAAAGTGTAGTCTCTGTGGAGCAGGTGGGACAGGCCCAGGGCCCAGACCCCTGCCTGCCACCTGTGACTCGTACCACCCCAACCTGACCAGGTGCCTGCAGACCTACTCAGATGCCTGACACACAAGACGTCACCACATCGAAGGAAGGCATGGAGGGCCTGTGGGGGACACGGCCAGGCTCGGTGGGCGGACCTTCCAGGCACAGTCCTCCCGACATCCCTCCTGCAGAACGGGCTGCGCTGACACGTCGCATAGGAGGCACAATTCCATAGCCTCATCGGTTTGAGAAACGCTGGGTTAAACCAAATCACGTGGGTTTTGCCAACTCTGGAGCTGCTGGCAGGTTGGGACGGGCACTCAGTGCCAGTGCCTTATGGTATGTCTGGGTAACTTCCTCTGGCTTTATAGCCGGGGACGCTGAGCCATGGGGACAGTGACCCACAGAGCACCATGCAGGCTGCAGAGGGTGCAGCGAGATGGGCATGTGGGCCTGGAGGGGGCAAGAGGAAGTAAGTGCCATAGCTGCCCAGGTTCACTTCTCCAGATCAGGGTTACTGTGCAAAGGCAGCCACCAGGACCACGCGGTCACCCCCATGCCTAAACCATGCGCCACGTGCTGCCTCCCAGCCTCACTGGTGGACAGCGTGGAGAGGAAGGGCCGAAGAGCAGCCACCCCAGCTCAGCCCTGTCCCTCCTGGGGCTGACCCGACGGGAACCTGCCAGTGTCCGTCCGTCACGAGGTACAGGGTGCAGACGAAACTAAAGGGCACGTCACCAGGGGAGTGGCACCGCCTGGGCGTCCCTGCGGCAGCAGTGCCTCCAGACCCACAGCACCAGGGAGAGGGATATTGCCGGGCACCAGGTCCAGCAGGAGACCACAGAGGCGGACCTGTCCCTTTACCTTCTTCTTGGACTTAAACACGTTGCACCTGAACACATTGCTGGCACCGTCTCGGGCGATGTAGCTGAAGATCTTCAAGTCCTGGGAGTCGTGAGAGACGTAGAAGATCCTGTGGAAAAGCACAGGGAACCCTGAGAACGTGGTCGGCCCAACGTCTGAGAGGAACGCTCTGCGCCAGGCGCCCTGCCAGCAGAGGCAGCTCCAGACATGACACGGGGCAGTGGCGCGGGACAGGGCCCCGCAGTCACCAGCAGTGCCCATCCGGGGTCCTGTGTTGCCCGGAACCCGTTCTGCCCCCATCGGAGCAATGAGCCTGTGGAGCCTGCGACAAGGGGGCCCCTCAAGGGGACAGACCCCTTTCCCAAATGTGATCGCCTCTCGGACCAGAGCCACACAATCTATTGTGACAACTATTCTGTTCACAGTCTTCCAGGGCTCCGGGCCGGCCCATCCTCCCAACACGCCTCCTGCCTGCCTCCCCAGCTCCCCAGCTTCGCTGTGCCCCCGGCAGATGTGTCTTCCTTCTCCTGAGCGTGTGCTGATGTGCGGATCCTGTGCAAGACCCCTGGCCCCTCCTCCATCCCCAGGGCCTAGGGGCGCACATCTCTGAAATACATCCATCTCCACTCCCAGGGCCGTGCTGCTGCCTGCGCCCAGCTCCTTAGCTTGCGCCTGGATCTTTCCAGCCTCTGTGTCTCCATTCCCAGCTCCCCTCCACCGAACCACCCTCCTGCTGCCAGCACGGGTGTTTTAAACACAGACACCACTATTTCCCTCTGAAAGTCAATCTGAGCTGTGAACTGCCTCAGGGACAAGTCCTTCCAGTCTCCTCCCTGAGTGCCAACCACACTCCCTTCCGAATGGGCTGTTCCTCTTCCTGCCTCCGTGGCAGCTGTGATGCCCCAGCAGCCTCAGGACTCACACGGAGGCCGCCCGAGGGTGGCGGGCCTGCCTGTGCCCGGTGCACACCTGCACCGCGAGGTTTCCACGCAGCCCCAGAAGACGAGGCCCATGTCGCAGTACCCAGCAGCCCAGTGCCAGTGGCTGCCCGTCACCACTCCACCAGGCCCCACCTTCATTCTGACTGTTAGATGCTGCGTCCCATAGTGGTGCCCCTGCTCTGACACCAAGCCGGTTCCTTCGGCAGAAGTCCTGCTGGCTCTGCCACCTGCACCTCCAGGGCCCGGCTGTGTCTGGCAGGAGGAAAGGGTGTGAGCCATGAGGCAGGCGTCCGCACTTCACAGCCCAAGGGAACCACTGTCGGGCGCGGCTCACCTCTCGGCTGCTCCACAGACCCGCCCCCACGTGGCCGGAAAGAAGCCTGGGCTCTGGGCGGAGCGACCTGGGACAGGCTGGCAGAGAGGAAGGCGGGCGCTGGAGCCGTCCCGCGGCTCCTCGGGGAAGGCCACACCCGACGTCTCACTTATTACACTGTCCTGCACGCCAGCATGAGGAGTAAGCCCCCAACTGGTTCTAAGTCTAGCGAGACCTGGCAACCCCCCTCGTCCTAGGCGGCCTGGCCGCGGCCCGCAGGCCTCTTCCTCTCAGGGGCTAAGCTCACAGCTGTGACAGGTTCTCCCTCACGTCCCACTGGCACCTCCCCTGCTCTCCGGCACCAACTGCAGCCCCACACCTTCCCGGCAGGAGCTCCAGGTCCGGCACACTCCGAGGCTTTCATTCTCTCCCACTCGGGGGATTTCCCCAGTGACGTCACCTGCTGGCTTTCAAGCCCCAGGTCTGCGAGGCTGCCAGCTGGTCCTGGGGCCTTTCCCTGAGGACCTGGCTTCCTGAGGACAGGCCCTCCCTCCCACAGGGCGGGCTGCAGCGAGGCCTCCCGAAGTCTGCCCCTCTCCCTTCCTACACCCCTGCCCCCACCCAACAGTTACCCTCTTGCTTCTAAGGCAGTGAGACCTCCCTTTTCCCGTGGAGAGAGGTCAGCACAGACCTTCAGGGCAAAGTCCCCATCACAGAGCTCGTGCCGTCCCCAGCCAGTGCCCAACCCAGGGCCGTGCCCTGTGCTCAGAGCAGCCCGGGCTGTGGCCCCAGTTCCTCCCCCAGCTCCTTAGCAGAAAGGTGGTGCCAAGAGGCATCCGGGCAAGAGCAGCTGAGGCAGCAGAGTCTGGAGGCTGAGCCGGCTCCTCCTCAGTAAGGTCGTCTCTCAGATGTCCATGTGGGCGCGGGTACACACATTTGTTAAGCATACCTGGGTATGAGGAAGGCGCGTCCGGCCACCCAGGAGGAAATGCAGCGCTGCAAGGCCTGCCCCCAAAGCGGGCGTCCAGGCGACTCAGGGCTGGGAGACGCAGCCACGAGCTCGCGCGCAGCCACTGGCCCCCGTCCACAGCTCTTCTTGCTCTTGCCTCCACAGTGCCTTCCGTGGAGGCCAGCGAAGAACAAGGCGATGGGCAGTAGCGGGATGGGGCCGCACCCTCGCCCGCAGGAGGCTGGGCACCTCCTGAAGCAGCCCTGCTGGGCCAACACCTGACCCCCCCCTCCCCCCACTCCGCACAGTGAAACAGGAAACCTTACTTCCCGCCCGTGTCCCAGGGGTCCTGCTGCGCTGCAACAGTCCCTGTGTGCTGTCACCTCCTAGTAGCGCATATGCCCTTGCCGTTCTCAGCGAACCTCCTGTGTCACCTCCCCAAAGGCCTGCCGGGTTGCGCTCAGGGCTCAGCAGAGGTTTGTGTGAAGACTGGCCGGTTGGTTTACTCATCCATCGCTCAGTTCTAAGTAAACGCCTACAGGATGAACGCACCACCGCTGGGAATTCTGCCAAGAGTTCAGAAATGAACTCCATCTACCAGATGTGCACCGAGCACACCTACGTCCCAGACGGTGGGCAAGGAGGCCGAGGACTGAGGCTGTTCGCACGAGATCAACAGAAAACACAAGGACGACGGACAGCCTTGGGCTCCACAGGAGAAGCTGAAGCGGACCCTGTGGGGTGGAACGGAGTCAGGGACGTGAGGCTTAAAGTGGACCTGGGCGATGACTGGCTCACCGGCCACCAGACCCCACGCATCGGGTTTCACCCAGGGGCCACAGTGCTGCTCAGGGCCTCGGGCCTCGGGTGTGAGGACCACATCCCATCAGCGTTCCCACTGTTTCCTGAATTCCATGCATGGCCTCAGGGCTCCGCCACTCCTCTGCGCACCTGCGGCCTGTCTGACAAGAAGGAAGCCCCGTGGAGGGGCTCTCAGAGGTGGGCCCACCACCTGCCCGAGGCACAGCGCCTGCACTGGGCAGGGCGGGATGCCTGGATGCGGGGTGCCATGGGGACGCTGAGACACCGTGCCACCCAGTCTTATTGACCAAGGGCTGCAGCTCCAGGTCCAGAGCACCTTCCCGACCTGCCCTTGGGGCTGACACTGGTCACAGAGTGGCCCTTCCTCTGGTCCATTAGTGGTCCTTACACCCAGGGCAAGACCAGGCCCTGTGCCAAGCACCACGCCCATGTGATTCCCGGGGCACCCGGGCCATAAAGGCTCCTCCCACACGGGCCTGTCCCCTTCTGTGACCTGAACCCACATGTGAGAGGGTGTGTGTGGATAAGAGCATCTGCACAGGATGCCGACGCCACGTCCCCATGTGCCCAGCGTAACGTCAGGAAGGTGAGGCTGTCTCCCTCCTGCAGTGGGACAGGTGGCAGGCGCCTGCTCAAGAGGCGACACTCCACACGGCCCCAGTCCTACCTGGACTTGATGACTCTCTGTGGGCCCGTAAACTGTCCCTACACCCACAATTTGGGAGTACACACAGCGATGAGCAGTCCTAGGCAGACTCCCAGGTCTTCCAAGGCCAACAGGGGGTTCATGCGCCAAGTGTGTCCTGCAGCTTATGAAGCACCTACTCTGTGCTACAGGCCTGTCTAGGCCTCGGGCACTGCAGTGCTCAAAACACGTGTGTCCCACCTTCGTGGGGTTGTCCTCGGGGTGCCCAGGACAAGTGTCCACTCCTGTGGCAGGACTGAGCCACATGTTTCTGCCCCTCCTGGACAAGATGGCTCTCCCACACCCACTCTTTGTGGTCAGACTGTCACTCTGACCCTCCTGTGCCTCCCGAGGTGACGCAGGCTCTCCTCATCACCCGGGGAGCGCTTGCTCCCAGCCAACCACCTCCCCCCGAGCCTCAGGCCCCGGCCTGCAGGGAACCCCGCGACGTGGAGGCAGCCCTGACGGATCTGCGCAGAGCGCCATCATCCATCCGAGCGGCTGGGGACGCGGAGGAAGCACTTTGCTGCTTTCTTTTCAGTAAGGAGCCTGCATCACTTGGTCACTGTACACCTTGTCCTCACTCCCCTGGACACTTACCTGAGGCCCCTCAGAGGCAGCAGGAGGTGCTGTGAGGACCAGGAGCAGGGGCCATGCCTGACCTCTGCGCTCTGGCGCTTTGGACTCAGCGGCGAAGGGTGCCATGTGAGCGGGGATGAGAGGAGGAAGGGGGGACCCTGTCCTGACCTGGCCGAGTGGAGACCCCTCTGCCTCGTCAGGAGGCCCAGAGCCGGCGCAGAGGGCTGTTCAGGAAAGGCACAGTGCGCCACACCACTCAGGTGGGCGAGAGAGAAACGGACAAGAGAGGGGGCTCCGCAGAAGGGCCTGGAAGTGAGTCTAGAGGTGAGAACGGGGCATAGTTCCTGCCAAGTATTAGGCAGCAGGCAGGCTAGGAGGAGGGGCCCTGAGCGGGTGGCAGGGGTGAGGAGGGGTCTCACCTCTCAGGGGTCAGGAGAGACTTGGCAGTCTGTGGGGCGTGAGCAAGCAAGGGGGGAGGACAAGTGAAGGTGGGGCCCGAACCCAGAGATAGGGACACAAAGTCGTGATGGAAGAGCAGCTGAGGACCCTTCCAGGTGGTGGGGGCTCTTAAGGGGGCACAGACAGGGACAGGGACAGGTCAGAGGTCCTAGAGCAGGCTGCTCCCCGCCTTGGCTGGAGGTTTCTCCAGGAGGAGATTTGGGAGTGGCTCCTTCTGGGAGGAAGGGGTGAGGCTGGCGGGAGCATCACTCCCCAGTCGGGGGGACGGTCTGGAGGGGGGAGGGTGGCCCAGAGCACAGGAGAAGGGAGGGGAGGAGCTGGAAGGAGAGCACAGGCTGGCACTTCTGGATCCTTCTCGATTTTTGCCCCTTGGTCTCCCCTCTCCCAAATGCAGTGACAAGGGAGCAGGGCTAAGCTGGGCTGGGTGTGGCTTGGAGGAGGGTGGGGAAGGAGGCCTCCTGAAAGGCAATGGCTTGTTGAGCGGCACCTTTAAGAACTTGAGAGGCCCTTTGCTCCCCTCCTCTCATGGGTCCCTGCCTACAGCCCTGGTACAAGAGCATCTAGTTCAGATCTCACAAAGGCTTTAAATTACACATTTCCACAGCCCTGCACTTCCACCCGAGGAAGCTCCCGGTCCCTTTATAAAGGGACCACCATTGCCCTGATCGGTTTGGCTCAGTGGATAGAGCGTCGGTCTGTGGACTCAGGGGTCCCGGGTTCGATTCCGGTCAAGGGCATGTATCTTGGTTGCGGGCACATCCCCAGTGGGGGGTGTGCAGGAGGCAGCTGATCCACGTTTCTCTCGCATCGATGTTTCTGGCTCTCTATCCCTCTCCCTTCCTCTCTGTGAAAAATCAATAAAATATATTAAAAATAAATAAATAAAGGGACCACCATCTCCTTCTCGAAAGCGTCCCCCTCCAGCCCACCTGCGCCTTCGCTGAACAGAAGACGCAGTCTCCTACCAGTGTCCCCACATCACTTTGTACGCGCAGGGACGCACCATCCTCACAACCAAACCGGACAGCAGACCAGGGCGCCCTCTTCTCCCCACGCGAGGGTTCGCCCCGCCCCCCACCTGAGGCTGCTCGGTGCCATCCTCACCCCCTGAGCATCTCCGCGGCACCGGTGCCAATTTCCGGGCACTCACGGATGCCTTTACCCCTCTGCCGGCACACACTCCACCGAGTGGACGCGCCCTGTAGCCAGGCCGGCCGGGAGCTAGAAACACAAGAGCTGGGTGCGACCCCAGAAGAGCCTCCCAGGCAGCGGCAAAAGTAACAGTAACGTTGCGACAAGGACGTCAGCAACTTGAGAGTGGGAAGCCGAGGGTCCCTGTCCGCGCATTTGTGCCTGCGGTGACGCCAGACCCGCCCCTGAGGCCCAGCCCCAACCCGCTCTGCCAATGCATCCTGCAGGAACAGCTAGTGTCTGTCCCGCTCTGCCAATGCATCCTGCAGGAACAGCTAGCGTCTGTCCCGGGAAAGGAGCCTGGAAGGGGCAGCGCCGCCCTGGTCCCTGGGAGCTCGGCTCTCGGGGTGCTTCCCTCCTGGGCACCTGCTCCCGGGGCGGGAACCCACCGGGGTGGTCACCTGATCTGCGAGAACCACCAGCCTCACTGTGGACGTGGTTTCTGGGGATCCACATGCGACCTGCTTCCCAGGGACCCCAAAGCCCCCTGTGCTGAGTCCTAGGGTGGGTGGGAGCAGCCAAGCGCTAGGGGACCCAGTTCTCTCGCTCTGACCCTCACGCACCGGATTATGAAATTCCAGGTAAGACAAATGGACACACGAGGACAAGGTGGACCCCCGAGGCTTGGATCAGCCCTGAGCGCACCTGAGCGGAAAGACGCCCCTCACACCTGCTCTGTGCTGTCCAGTGTGTAAATTTGTGTGCCCCCTGTGGTGCCTGGAGGGACGGTGGGCGCAGCGGCCACAAGGCGGCACCTACCTGTAGATGGGGTCCTGCATCACCAGCATCTTGGTCTCATCCCATGTCCACTCCTTCTTCTGCAACAAAAGAAACTGCACATGAATAAGCCAGCTTGTCCTCTGCCACGGACCAGCACCCACATCGGGCCACAGGTGCTCACGGGCCCCGTGTGCGCAAGAGCCATAGCTGACGGCTCCCAAGGACACACGCGGTCCAGGGTCTGTCTCACCTGCCCCATCAGGCCCTCCGGGAGAGTCTCTCCAGGTGCAGGCATGACTCTCAGTCAAGACGCAGGAGAGGCAGGGGCAAGCGATGCTGCCGAGTGGCCGGGACACAGACCCTCCCTCCTCTCTCAAGGAGAGGGGGGAGCTGGATGCAGCGGGGAGGGACCCTGCAGCCACCGAGAGGTGCTCATTGCACCGTGAACACAGGTGGCCCTGAGTGGCTGGGGAGCAGCCCAGGAGTGGGATCGGGGGGCGGGGACACCCCAGGTGCGTAATGTGTGGGAGCACCCGACGTGTTGCCACCCCACACAAGGTCCGAGCCCTACCCCGCCTCAGAGGCAGTGCCATCCAGGCCACTGGGAGGAACACTCTCTCCCGAGGATGAGAGTGAGGAGCGAGGCAAGGCCTCAAGGCAGGAGCATCTGCCCTGACGCCGTCAGCCTGTGGTCAGCCCCGCGGGTCCCAGAGGCCGTGCACAGGCGCCGCTCAGGCCTGTGGAGACCGGGCCTGCCAGGCACCTGGGCACCAGGAAGAACCACCTCGCAGCAGCTTCACTCACACACGATGCTGTCCACACCTGGCCCGGACCCACACACACGCGCGCACACACACACACACACACACACACACGCCACTACATCCCTGAACGTTGACTCCACACCAGCCCAGCCCCCGAGGGTTACATGCGAGCCTCAGCTCCAGGCCCAGTTCCACAGACACTGAGACTCGGGTCAGCTGAGGTGCGGTTTGTCCGGAAGCTGCCCTTGGGACAGGCTTCCTTTTTCACTTTCGGTTCATCCTCACCAGAGGGTATGTTTCCACTGATTTTTAGAGAGAGTGGAGGGAGGGGGAGACAGAGGGAGAGACATCGATGAGAGACACATCAATTGGTTGGGCTGGGGATCGAACCTGCCACCGAGGTACATGCCTTGACCAGAATCAAACCCAGGACCCTTCAGCCCGTGGGCTGACGCCCTATCCACTTGGCTACACCAGCCAGGGCCTGAAAGGTTTGGACCTACAAGGAGCAAACATGGAAACGAGGAGACTAAACCATTTGCTAAGAGGGACCCTCCGGAGGCCCAGACACCTCCTCACCAGGCGGCACACAGTGCTCGCTGGCCTCTGGGCTGCATGGCCCTGGCCCACAGCCCCAAGGCTGGTTCTCATCCCAGGGCACAGGGACACGCCGAGGTCCCCGCCCCTCCAGGCCTCTCATTCCATAAACAGAGGTGGCGTGGGACACTCAGGTCCCAGGCTGTCACATGGAGGCCAGAGGACGGAGGCTGACCACTGTGAGTGGGCTCTGCCTGCCCAGAACCTCCATGACGACAGGCAGGACCCGTGCTCCCGCCGGCCGCAGACAGGCCCGAGGCTCCCCTCCCTAGCTTGGCATCCAAGAACCGAGAACCGGATTTGGGCAGACCTGGTAGGTCACCTGCTCCAGCCAGTGGAGGTGCGGCCCCGGGAGGTACGGGGATGGAGTTTCCCAGTGAGTCACAGGCCATGCCTCCCGGCTCCGCCCTCGTCCTCCTGGTGCTGTGCAGGAAAGGCGTCCCCAGGTAAGAACCAGGGAGCCTGGTCCCATGGTGGCGGGTCACACAGTCCAATACGGAATGAGCGGCCACAGCCCTGCAGCCTGTGTTTCAAAGGGGTTCGTTCTTCATAAACGGCGAGTCGTGTTCTGCTTCTCTCCTATCCACTCCCCAGCTCGCAGCCTGAAACTCCTCCCGGAACCCAGAAAGGTGAAGGGTGCGAGAGAGCCAGCTTGGCTTCCCGGACGACCGCTGTCCGGGCGACCGGGCCCTCAGCACAGGGACGGCACGAAGAGGGCAGCGAAGACGAGAAGACGCGTCCATGGGCTGACGAGTCGGCCACCTGAGCACCCGCGGCCCCGGCTGCCCAGCCGATGCTGCCCACGGCGGGTCCCACTCGGTCAGGGTGCGCAGGGGCTCCGGAGGCCGCGTGGGACTGAGCGATGGTGCCTCCAGCGTCACGTACAACACGAGGCCTCGGGGAGTGGAGGCGGGAAGACCCCTCACAGCCAAGCCCTCCCGCGCCCACCAGCAACCCCAGCCGGGCCCAGACCCACACCGGTCCTCCTCCCACAGCCACACACAAAACAGCCGTGGGTGTCACTGCGCGGAGGAAGGCCTGCTCAGGCCACAGCCCTGCCCTGCGGCGCAGCCGGCCTCCCGCACGCTGAGCATGGAGGACCTCAGGGCTGTGTCAGAGGCGCTGAAGCAGTGGCTGTGATGGGGGACACGCTGCCCCTCCTCCTCCCCGCCGAGCCAGGCCAGGAGCAAAGGTGAAGGTGTCAGTGTTGCTGGGGACGCGAGTATGACAGGAGAGGACACCAGCCACCACTGACACTGGCTGACCTGACCCCACAGTCCACAGGGACTGACGCTGGCTGCTCAGAGCGGACCCCCCCGCAGGGAAGGGAAGGTTCCATCCAAAGCGGGACTCACAGGAGGAGCCCGCGCCTCCCCCACCCCCAGCTCCCAACCAGCTCAGAGGTCCTACCTTTTTCTTCTTCAGAATCACTTTCACTCCGTCCACTGAAACCATGATGCTCACTTTCTTCTTCTTAATGTTCTTGGCTTTGAACTCGTACTGCAGGAGGGAAGGGACAGAAACGCGGGCCATCAGACTCAGGACCGGACAGGCCCACAGACGGCCCGGGGGACACGGCTGCTCTGGGTCAGAATAGGGACCCTGAATAGTCACCGGCTCACGGCTCAGCCCCCAGGCAGGCCCCCGGATGGACCTCATCATCCTCCCCACGGGACACTCTCCTCAGCGACTCTGCCTGCGTTTTCCCGGCCGCGGTCAGCCAGAGCGGACCCATCCTCCTTGGGATGCACACATGGAAGGCCAAGAGTGCTTTACTCTCCGCAGTTCCATTCCCACGTCCTCTCTCCGCAGGGGGGTCTCCACATCCCCCACAGCCTGTCAGCTGAAGGCCTGGGGCGGAGAGTCTTCAGAAACCTGACCAGCGACGGTCCTGCCTCAACCCCACCCTCTGAGCCCCTCTAAGCACAGCCCAGCGCCCACGCTGCAGACGGCGCTCCCCTCCGCCCACGGCTGTGTCGCGGTGGCCTTCTTCCCACGCCGTGCACACACGCACGGCCGGCGGCATCGCTCCACGCTCTCCTCGCGGCGCCTCATTCTGAGCGCTCGCCCGTCTTCACCTGGCCCCCACCGCGGTGTCTACCTAACAAACCCACCTGCCAAGCTCCCTCATCAGACATCTGGGCTACAGATAAAAATAATAAAATGGGTCCCAGGGCCGAGACCTGCACTGCAGCCCACAGGCCCTCCTCCCTGGCCCTCCACAGCAGCCAGCACCCAAGTCGATAAGGGGCCTCTGGCTAGTTGCCTGTGCCTTTAAGGCTGAATCATTTCTCGTTAGTGTGTTGATAGAAATGTACCAAATGCCCCCACCGAGATGAAAACCTTGAAAATCTGCTGAGAAGCCCAAGCCGCCCTGGGCTGTGGCTCTTACTGCTGTGGCTTTACGAGCTCAGTCTATCCCACACACCGTCTCCGCTGAACAGGCGAGTGCTCGGCAGTGCCATCATCTCCTCCGCATACTTCTTCCCCTTCCCTGGCAACGAAGTCCAGCAGCAGACGGCAGTGCAATGCTGCGGGCACCGTGCCACCTGCCTGGTCTTAGAAGCAGGTGCCACAAAGCAGGCGCTCGCCCATCTCGACTTCTAGAAGGCCCTGTGGTGACCAACTCTTTCGCCTGTTTGGCCTCCTCCCTGCCAGTTCCATTGTCTCTGGGGCCCTTGGTAAAACAAGATCCCTCGCCCATGGCTGGCAAGAGGCTGGATCCCGCCAGCCCCTCACCCGTGTACCTGAAACCCTCACTCTTTCTATAGCTTGCATTTTGACAACTTGGCCAAGTGTTTAAATATCCGCATCTTAAAAACTCAAAATGCAACTAAACTTCCTTTTCGGAACTGGAAGCAGCCTGCAGGTGACCGTGCGCATGCGGGGTCTGTGGGAAGCAGGAACCCCCTGGAGAGGCACGACTGAAGGGCGCACCAAGTCCCAGGACAGAGCCGCACAGCAGTCCCCTCCTCACAGCTGGGGTGTGAGGCATGGCCTCTGAGTGAAGGGGCCACAGGAAGCCCAAGCAGCCGGGGGTCTCCCGCTGGACACTCAGCATCTACCCTACCTGCCTGGAGGCAGGTGTCACCAACCCTCTCCAACAAGTTGTGGTTCTGCTGCAAACCACAGACACGGAAGGAAATGGATTTCTGAAACACCCTTTGCATTCAAAACCTGTGTGTCACAGCCACCACGCCTCCCAGGGCACCGAGCTCTGCTCACGGGGTGTAGGGACCAGAGCCAGGTTCTCAGGACTAGCCCCCCCTCTTCCCAACCTTGCTGCGCGAGGGGAAGGTGTGCCGGGAGGAAGCACCTGTGTCCTGCAGGAGAGGAACCGGGTCAGCTCAGGTTTGCTGGGGCTGAAGAGCAAACAGGTTGGGGTGCCATCCTCTGCGGCTCAGGCAGCCTTGCCCTGGAGTCTGTGCCCAGTCTGCTCTTTCCCCAATGCAGCCAGGCTGACCTCATGCGCCCGCTTGGCCAGGCCGAGCCCCACGGCAAGGTCAGATAGAGCCCACAGGGCTCCACCCGTGGGGACAACACAAGCAAGTCCTGGAACAACAACCAGGAAGACAAGGCCAAGGGCCTGGTCTGAGCAGCGTCCAGGGCTGCCCTGGAACCGCTGGGCTGCCCAGCGAGGCCGCGAGAGGACGGCTTCAGATCCAGCAGGCGCGAGCGAGTGACAGTGAGAACATAGCTGACGCCAGCTTCTCCCAGCTCCCCGCCTCCCTGTCCCCACCTCCCGGGGGCCTCCCAGCCTTCGTGTCTCCGCCCAGTCAGTGCTGGTGACACAGCCCAGTGTCACCTTCACAGGGAAAGCCAGGCCCTCACTGGCCGGGAGAGACTTTCTTGGTCTCCATTCTTGAGCCCCATTCACACCCCGTACCACTGCTTCCATGGAAACCACATCACCACACTTTCAAAGGGATAGCCGCAGGGACCCTGAGGGACAGACCTGCACAAGGCCGCTGGGCCACGCATGCTGGGGACTGGGGACCCACAGGCTGTTTAGGGGCCTTCATTTCTTAGCAGAAAAGCACAGTCCCAAGTGCAGAATTTAAAAATTACAAATAAATGGGAACAGAGGCAAGTGTAACCCCTCTGCTTGGTGCAGCCGGACCGCGCTCAGGAAGATCAGCTGCGGCCCATGCACATGCACGTCCATGGTCTCACACTTCTTGACACCCCCTAACGCCTCTGCCTTCGTGGGTTTATATGCTGAGAACGTAACATAATTGCAAGTAAATGTGAGTGATTTTTGGCGAATACTCAACTAAGAAAGAAAAACAAGCTCAGATGCAGGCAAATTCCACAAGAAAAGGAACGCGCAAGCCCGGCCACGAGGAAGCCATGTCTTCGAAGGTGGACGCGGCAGGCGGAGCAGACGATTAGGTAACGGGAACAAGACGCTCTCACGGCAGCCGCGGGCACATGCTCCGGGCACACGCCCCGGGCACACGCCCCGGGCACACGCTCCGGGCACTGGAGGCTCCTCGGCTCCCACCCCGGAGCCTGGATCACCTTGTCTCACGGAGACGCCGCACAGGCCTCCCGTGCTTATCGCTCACGGTCCAACTGCAGCTGCAGGAACAGCCCAGGTGCCTTCCTGGGTGTGAACACACAGCTCAGTCCGTCCCGCACGCCCAGCGCAGGAAGAGTGAGTCCATGCGTGCGGCTCGGCCACGGGGCACAGAACCAGAGCCCGTCCCAGACCGTGAGACCCTCGGGCCGCCGACTGTCCCTTCCCGCCCTGAGGAGACCTAAACCACAGATAACACTCCTCCTCCCGACGTCGGCCACCAAACGTCACCTACACACCCACCCCCTGGACTCTCCCTTCATCACTGACCTGTGTCAAACCCAGCAGGCTTTGCACCCCTGACTCAGCACACGGCAGACTTGTTCATGGGCACCCACCCACCACCAAGCACTCACACTCAGGGAGCAGGTAGGAAATAGAGATGGCGGAAGGAGCGCCGACAATATCAGACGCCAGCCGTCGCAACGACAGCTGTCAGGATGTCATCTCTGTTAGAACGTTGAAACATCACCCCCCCGGAATGTCAGCCATCAGCCAGCCCTGCGGTAGGTCAGGCAGGCACTACCAGCAGGCTCTCTACGCAGACCTCGTGGGCCTGGCCTACGGGCCGACACGCCTCGAGCTGAGAGTGAGCCGTGGATATGAGACATGGGGACCACTGAGGGGTCCACCAAGGTAGGAAAGGAGCTTTGAGGGGAGCAGAGGTGGACTTAGTGGGGAGCGGACAGACCAGACAGCACCCGATGCCTCCAGCGTCAGGGCTGCACTGAATCAACTCTCCCAGCAGCACCCGCGTCCCACACGGTCCAGGGGACAGGGAGTCATTCCTGACCACAGAGCATGCAAAAAGCAGATGTGGTCCCTGATCGCACAGGCCAGACAAGTAAGAAAGACAGGAGTGTGACCATGCTGGCCAGCGTCATAAACACTGTGATGAAGGGGATGGAGGGCCAGGGGTTGGCAGGGAGGCCAGGAAGGGGGTGCAGAGGGGTGGGAGGCTGGGCACAGTGGCCCCCAGACCCATCTGTAGAGCTCACGAGTGCAAACAGCCCGCATCTGCCACAGGGAATGGGCACAGGTGTGGTCAGAAACGAGGCTGGGAGGCAGCCAAGGACAGTGCACAGCCCGCTCTGAAGTAACCAAACAAGTCAGTCGACCTGGACAGAGTGAAGAACTGGCCTGTCTGAAATTCAGATACAAGAGAGACAGCACAGCCGGGAGAAACTGTAAAGCAACGACAGCGTCAGGACCACAGCCACGGAGACCACGGCAGCACGGTGGCGATGGGCCCCTCACCACCTGCCACACCTGCACCAGACAGGAACCTGTGCTTCCTCTTGTCCATGAGCCACATCTGGCTGATCTTATAGGAAGGACAGAGAAGCCACCCCACTCCTTCCCGTCAGCTCCTTCCAAAACTCTCCTCCAACCTGAGGCTCTGTGGCACCTTTCGTGGCGGAGGCCTGAGCTGAGTTTGTGTCATCTCGATGCTCCCCCCCCCCCCAAGTGGGCCCTTCAGCCCTGGGACCCAGGATTCCTGACCGGTTGCTGGGAAAGGCTGAACGAGAGCAGCTTCACCATCACGTGTTCTGGAGCAAGAAGGGAACTGAATGGTGGGAGGACATGGAGGAAGGGCTCCCACGTCAGGCAGTCACATGCAGCTTCGCCCGGCGCGAGGCGACAGGTGACAGCCAAGTCCTCAGCGCAGGCCAATGCACAAGGGACCCGAGACCCCAAGAGAAATGGCTCTGTTCTTCAGAGACGAGAGACACTGTCATTCCAAGAAAAAGCCACCCGTCTGCCTCCGTGCATGAGAGGAGGGCGGGTCCACAGAAGGTGGGGGCCACCTGGCAGTGTGGGGTGAACCATGTGGCCCCAAGAGATGGTCGCTTCACACGCTCCGGTTGGAGAGCAATGGGTCAGTTGCTGCCCTGCATCAGCCTGGTCGTCTGGCCAGCCGCCAACAACCCGAGGCTCCCGGGAGCACGAGCGGAACGAAGACGTGAGGAAGAACACGACCCGTGGGAGATGGTTGTCCGGAGCCCGGCAGGAGAAGCCTCGGGTCGGCAGAGCACACGCCCTGACGCTCACGCGGGCCTCCACGCCGGCGGCCAGCCTCACCTCCGACCGGTCCACTCCCTGCTCCGCGACCCTGGTCTCACCCACAGGAAGGAAGTGCTGGCACGGTTTTCGTCCTTGTTTATGAGGTGACATCCACGCAGTGACCCTGACACTGCAGGGGCCACCCGAGCTTGACCCCAGCTCTCACCGCGGCTGGGACTCCCGCCCGACCAGCTCCTTCACACAGCAGCCGAGGTCACGCACAGGAAATCCGAGCAATGAATGGCCTGCCTCGAGGAAAAGGCTTCACCGACCCAGCCAGCGGGGCTCAGTGGAGCAGCGTGGCCCCATGGATGAGGAGGTCAGGGCACATGCCCAGGTGGCAGGCTCCATCCCCAGCAGGAGGTGTTCAGGGGGCTGCCCGTCAGTGATTCTCTCTCATCACTGATGTTTCTCTCTCTCTCCCTCTCTCTTCCTCTAGAAAATCAGTAAAATATATGTTTTTAAAATAAAGCCTTCATCAGCTAATGACACCATCTGAAATCCCTTTCCCGAATGAACCAGCAGAGGGCTGAGGGAGGAGACGCGTGCTGGGGAGGGCCTGAATCAGCTGGACGAGAGCCCACGGCACCGGGCGAGCAAGGGGTGGTGCAGATCCCAGCATCCACGGCACTGACAGGCTCCCACACAGGAGAGCAGGGGGGCCACCTCAGAATGTTCCTGAAGGTCCCCATGACCCTGACACAGCTGATCTCCTGCAGCTCTGGCGGCCCCAAAGAGGAGTGTTATCTGGGAGCA
>PVJC01030102.1:0-21363 GCA_004026665.1 Murina feae | reverse complement strand
TCCCACCGCGGGCAGGGGTGCTGTTTTTTTTTTTTTTTTAATCTCCTTTGTATCTCATTTGTATATAGTGATGTTAATGAGTAACTCTTGTGGCGCTGATGGACGGGGGGTGCACGGCTCGCAATCTGTCCGGATTTCGTTGCCTATTACTCACCTGGCGCCGGTCGCAATCTCGCCGCAGGCTTTATGGTGGCGGCGGCGGCCGCGGAGGCCGCTCGGAGCCGGCGCCTTCGCCCTTTTCCAGGCTTCGAGTGCCACCTATCTGTCTGGCGCACGAATGCGCCCCGGTGGCCGCGGCTTGCTCCGCGCCCCAGCGCCTCCCGGGTCCCGGAACCCGGGACACGTTCCCTCTGCCCCTTCTCAGCCTCGCCACCCCCAGCCGGCGCCTCCTCTCCCTCGGCTCCCCCGCCCCGTCCCCCAGCAGCTTCGGGAGAAGCCGCGGCCCGTCGTCTCTTTCCTGAATATCACTTCCACTCCTGCGGGGACCTCAGATGAGAAAACCAGTCCTTCCCGCCGCCTCTGGGTTTGCAAGGCGCGTCAGGAAATTCCATGAGGGGACCCTTTCCCCTAACTTTCTCGCCAAGTACTTTGCTGCTCGCGGTGGGAATCGCCAGCAGTTCCCCCGCCGACCCTGCGGGTCAGGGGGCCAACCTGAGCTCATGCGGGTAGATGGGGAGGAGGGACTCCCTCTCTCCAACGTCCTCCACCCGGATGCTCCCTGGAGGCCGCTGCTCCTTGCCTCGATGCTCTGCCTTTATTACTTTATGACCCTGGGTGGTTGTTTTCTTTTCGGGGTTTTCCACTGACCAAGTCCACAGGGACAAAGGCCACTGCTAGCGGGAGCGGCAGCCCGCAGTGGCCCCGGCGAGGGTCAGCGGCCGCCGCCCGCCCGCCCGCCGAGCGACCTGGTGATTTGTAGACATAAGGTGACAAGTACGGGCGCAGGCCCGCGCCCCCCGGCCCTGGGGAAGGCCGGCTCCGAGCCTGCTCGCGCCCGGGCGTCTGAGACTGGCGGCGGGGGAGGGAAAGGGGTCGCCTTGGCTGCGCTTTGAGCCGCGGGTGGAGGCGTCCGGGTTCCTGCTGACCTCCCGGCGCTAATTGCAGGGGCCGAAGGGCGCGCCCCGGCAGTGGCAGGGGTCACGACCCCGCGCCCCTCCTCCCGGGCCCGGCCAGCCCGCTGGAGCCGGGTGTGTGCGTGCGCGCGCGCGCATGTGTGCGAGGGTGGAGAGAGCCTCCCTCCGCCTCTATCCTGAAACCCACCGGTTCTTTGTGGCGCGGAGGCCGTTCAAACTGTTCCATCCAAGAAGGAAAACCCTCGCGGCGACCTTCCCCCCCCCCCCCCCCCCCCCCCCCCCCCCCCCCCCCCCCCCCCCCCCCCGCCGCCGGCAGACAGGCCGCCGCCTCCGGGCTGCGAGCGGCTTGGAACGCTTCGGGTCCCTGCGCGATCTGCGTGGCTGGTTTCCACGTCTGACCCCGCGGCCACCGGTCAAGAGAGTGGCTGCGGGTCGGTGTAGACGCGAGGCCGCGAACCGCCACCGGGGCTCTGACATCTCTCGCGGAGGCCTCTCCCCCGTGGGCAGGCGCTGGCCCTGCGTTCAGGGCGGCCAGGTACACAGGTGTCGGGCGTGGATGCGGGTGCGCGCGGGCCCGGGCGCGCACTCCATCTGTGGCCGTCTCTTCCAATTTGCACTTGGAAGTTCATGCCCAAGACAGTTCCGGATGTCGATGCCTTTGGTTGTTTTATAATCAAGATGCGTATAATCAAGACGTATATATGTTGCAGATGTTGGCGTTCAAAGTACACATAACAACAATAAAAATAGCTGGCACGGAAGGGCCACGTGCGCGTGCCTGGCACTCGGGGGAGCGCCCCACAGAAGGGGTCTCCTTTAAGTCTCCCCGTTAACCCTTTCGGGCGTGTGCGGCGTTTATGCCTGTTTCACGAAGGAGGAACCGGAGGATCGGAACAGCGAAGCCACTTACCCGAGGGTACGGGAGAAACCGCAGTGGGCTCCAGGGTCCACCCTAACCAGGGCTCCTGGTTCAGGGGGAGCGGAGGGGGAGGTACCTGCAGGGTCCGGGTGCAGAGAAATCTATGGGCGCTTCCCGATTTGGGTGTGTGTCTCCTTAGCGTTTCCTTTTTGTTTCCTCTGCTCTCTGCAGGGTAAGTGTGAAGGGGGAGCTGTGATTCGAGCATCCCACTCCACGTCCCTCTCTCCTCGATGCCCCGAAAACCTGATGGCCCTTTGTTCCCAAGCAGATGACGCTTCAGGTGGAAGGGAACAAACCTCATTAAAAATGCCTGTGGCCTCAACAATAAAGAATTATTTTCAAAAAATGCTCGCGGCCAGGCACGGAGCAGAGCCCAGGTGTCTTCCTGGGTGTCGCCAAGGAGTGGGGCTTTCAGCGGCGCCCCCTGGGCCAGGGCAGGTGGGGAGACCACACTGACCCCAGGTGCTCCCTCTCCCTGGTCTGAGAGCTGTGGGTCTCTGGGCCTTTCTCCCTCCCTCCCCCCAGCCCTGAGCCTTTGCTGTGGGAAGGCCTGGGACTGCAGGTGGGGGTCTCAGCCCGCACAAGGACCAGCTTGCAGGTCCTAAAGAAATTCAGTTTGGCCTCTTTCTCTCAGCTCTTTGGCTGCAGCCGGGAGCCCAGGGTTCAGCTACCAGGGAGACAGGTTCTGCTGAAAAGCGGGAGAGCGGGTGCAGCTCCCCCGCTAAGAAACAGGGTGCCTGGTTCTGTGACAGCCTGGCCCAGCCCCCCCCCCCCCCCCCCCCCCCCCCCCCCCCCCCCCCCCCCCCCCCCCCCCCCGTCCCCCGCTCCCCTCTCTTCCCGCACACTTGTAGGCCCCGGGTCCCTAGAGAGCGCAGGCCAGAGTCTGGCTGCAGGCTGCGCCGGTGAAACAACACGTGGCTGGGCTAGGGAGTCGGGGAACTATCTTTCCCGTTCCCAAGACCCTACTTCGGGCTTTCTGCATGGGGGCTGGGATGAATCAGGCAGCCTGTGGGTCTCAGATCGCGCGGCTGGGCTGCAGCCACTGGAATGGGGGCGATGGAAGCTTAGCGAGGGCATCGGGACGTCCCAGCCCGCCAGCTCCCCTGGTCCTGTCCTGGTGCAACCAGGTCGTCAGCCGGCTATTTGAGCTTTTGAAATGCGATCCTCCTGCCACTTGGGTCTCCTACTAATGCCTGGAGCTCTGGTTTCGGGCTGGGGAGAGGATGGCTTCCCCAGGCCCCCCACCAGTCCCCACCTTGGGGCTCCTCCTGCCCCTGTGAGGGGTGGGGGACCAGGAAGGCAGGCCCCCTGCCCCCTCAAGGTCCCCAAAGCATCAAGGACACCCAGCACAGACCTGACACTCGCGCGTGAGTTTCCTTCCTGCCATTTTTGCGTGGGGCCAGTCCATCCCAGGCCCCAGCACCGGCGTCTTGGATGTAACTTCTTTTTCTTTTTATGCCAGGACCAGGCGCCCTTCACTTCTGCTACTGTAGCCCCAGGGGAGCGCCAGCTGTCTCGGTCGCCCCCACCCCCAACCCTCCGGAACCGGGGCACAGAGCCGAGATGAGATGTGAGCCCTGGCTGACAAGGTGTCTGCCCCACAGGGCACCCATCACCCCAACCCACGCCAGGCCTTCTCACTGGCGCCCACTCTCGCGCATTCTCTAGGGTGGGGGCTCTTGACCAGAGCCAGAGTTTGTGGGATTCTCAGAAATCACACATAAGAGTTTGTTTTTGCGCATATACGCCGACGGGAGTGGGGGGGGCGGGGGCACCACAACTATC
Source organism: Murina feae (assembly GCA_004026665.1). Classification (NCBI taxonomy): domain Eukaryota; kingdom Metazoa; phylum Chordata; class Mammalia; order Chiroptera; family Vespertilionidae; genus Murina; species Murina feae. The sequence continues at coordinate 17,586 of PVJC01030102.1, read as the reverse complement.
CTCAGGTTCTCAGCCAAGTGTGAGCCCAACCAAATTAAGAGCCACTCACACTGCTTTGAAGACCAAAAGAAATGGGGGTGGGGGGAGTTTAGGGTGGCCCCGGAGACTTTTGTCTTGGCAGGTTGAATTCAGCTCTCACCTTCTTCTCTAAGGACGCTGTTTCTTCGTGCATTTTTCGTCTAAGCCTCCAGACCCTAAAGGCCTCGGGCATTGCCTAATTAGTTGACTAATTAATGATATTAACTTACTAACCAAATGATTAGGAACAATCATTATCACCCCCAATGAATCCTGCGTTAATTTCCTGTTGCTGGAGCCACCCCCACTGGACGATCCGATCCCGGGTCATAAAAGGAAAGCACTTTGCACAAAACAGTGTCTTTTCACTGCATTCCTCCCAACTCAAGATCTAGGGTGCGGGGAGCTGCGGAGGAGTCCCCTCTTGGGGTCCAAGTCGGGGTAACCCCAGCTGCTGAACCCCCCTCCAAGCCACCTCCACACACATCGCGGTGACATGGTGAGAAGGGCGGACTCCATCTTTGTTCGGTTTTTCATTAAAGGCACATCTGGCGGACTTGGGGCTCTGGGTTTTGGAAGACAGATGTGTCCGTGTGGGAGGGGGACCACTGGGGGTCGGAGGGTCCCCTGAGCCTTTTCCTCGGGGCAAAATTCAACACGGTGAAAAGCAGGCACCTCTTCCAACGCAGCCATTCCCTTCATCCCCTTCATCGTTCCTGCCCAGCAAAGCCTAGAACAGAGTGTGCTGGGGGAGGGGGGGCGAGTCCGAAGGCCCAGGGACCTCCTGCCCGGTCAGGCCGAGCTACAGGGGATGCATTTGTAAATGGCGTCTTCATACCCATCAGGCTCCCCTCGCTTCTTTCACTTGTTATTCAGGCAAACTCACGACAGTTCACAAGCACATAAACAGCCTAGACACCGTGGCATGTTCCGGCAGAGGGACTCGGTCCCTCTTTCTCCTCTCGGAGAAAACAGGATGTGCTGGGGGAAGCCCCTCACCACCCAAGTCCGACCTGTAAATCCCTCGTGGTCACACTTGGCTACGCCGCCGCCGAGATGGATTCTTCCTGGCGTCAAGGCAAGACTGATTCCAAACGAGATGCTGGGAGCGGAGGCTCGCCCCTCCTCGCAGCCCCCAGGCCCAGGAACCCCGCTCCCCCAGCCTCCATTCCGAGCTTGCCCCTGGGGCTTGTCACAGGCACATCACAGGAAAAGTGTGGGTGCTGAGGCCCGGGGTGTTTGGCGACAGCCTGTGTCTGCTCCAGGGAGCCAAGGCAGGGGCACTTTTTCTCTGTTTGTGATCCACAGGCCATTTCTGCGCTGGCTCCATTGGGTATTTCTCGGGACATCCTGGTTTCCGAGTTGGAGCAGAAACCTGAGATGAACGAACTCAAACAGGAAGAGGGAACTACAGTCGATTAACACTAACCCTTGGTTCTTCCTGGGGGAGGGTGGTGTTGGGGGGGGATTCAAGCTACCTGTTTTTCAGAGCTCGGGGAAGGGAGGATACCTGACTACAATTAAAAGCTGGGCTCCATCCCTGCTCCTTGCCCTCGCTTCGCCGTTCTTTTGCCGCCATCTGCTGGTTCTATGGGGAAATGCATGGGGGCCTTTCCCAAGACTTGAAACGGAAGGTCACTCATCCATCCATCCATTATTCACCCATGGATCCATCCATCATTCATCCACCAATTCATTCATTCATTCATTCATTCATCCATTCATCCATTCATTCATTCATCCATCAATTCATTCATTCATTCATTCATTCATTCATTCATTCATTCATTCAGCTATTCAGCAAATAGTCCTCGCTGAGACTCTCTGTTCGGGAGATTTGCATGCTGGTGCAGCAAGCTTCAGGGCCATGCCCAGAAAGTAAGGTGTCAGAGCAAAGAGCCACGCCCAGGCTGCCACCTATTTTTATGTGGCCTTTAAGCAGGAAAGTTTTAAAAATATATTTTTAGATAATTGGGGTGTGGGGAGGGGAGTCAGAAGAGGAATACTTAATGACACGCGAAAATGACTTGCTCTTCACATTTTAGAGTTCATGTTGGACACCGACCATACCTCTGTATTTACACATGATCCAGGGCTTCTTTCTCTCGCCGATGCCAGAGTGCACTGCTTTGTTTTGGTTTTTTGTCAATCCTCACTTACGGATATTTTTTCCATTGATTTTTAGAGAGAGTAGGAGTGGGAGGGAGAGACAGAGAGAGAAACGTGGATGTGAGGAGACACATCGATTAGTTGCCTCCCACACCAGCCTCCACTCCGACCCCGACCCTGACCCTCGAGGCCAAGGATTGAGCCCACAGCCAGGTACCTGTGCTTGACTGGAATCGCGCCCGAGACCCTTCAGTCCTTGGGCCGACACTCTATCCACTGAGCAACCTGGCTAGGTCTCGAGTGCATTGCTTTGACACAAACTAAATGACTTGTAGAATCAGAAATATTTATTATCTGGCCTTTTGCAGATAAAGTTTGCTGACCCCCACGTCTAAAGGAAGGGGGTGGCTACTACGTCCATTTTTCAAAAATGAAAAATTAACCTGCAAATCGCAAGAAAGCGTGGGGTCTAGTTCCTGTTTCCTTGGGGGAGGAGGCAAGAAAAAACAAACAAAACAACACACACACACACACACAACAATATAGACCAGGAGCCCAGTCACTTGAAGACTAGACTCTAATTGGGTTAAATGAGGCTAAAAATAATCATTTGAAAGTCGCTTTGAAGTAGAAATGAGCTGAAGCACGTGAAGACATCCAGCACTTAGTAGGTCCTCAATAAAATAGCCATCGGTCACTGAGGCCAGCCAGGCACAGGATCTGGGAGACAAGATGCTGGTTAGAAGAGTAGGCCCTTTACAATGACTCCGCCCAGGTTTCAAAAGAACAGATTGTGGGAGTCGCAGGGAGTGAAGGCGGCGGCCTGTGCAGACTCAAGGTGAAGTGGCCTTTGTTTTCCATTCCTCGCTCTCAGCGCACCCCAAGCTGCGGACAAAGCCGAGGCCGCCCTGAATGACTTTTTTTGAGATTTGCTTTTCTTGGGGCTGAATGGAGGAGATGTAAGGTCATGTTGATTCCTCTCTAATGCTCCTAGCCATTCCACACACAAAAGCCTGCAACAACTTCCTCTTCTCTCTCTCCTCCCAGCCCAGCGCCGCCTTCACTGGCTCTGAGGGTTGGGCGAGGAGGCGGAGGCTTGGAGAAGGTGAGCTGCCCAGGGGTTGGTATGGGCCAGACTTCATCCCTACGTTCTGGGCGCCGCCTTCTCTGTGTCCTCGGGCTCACAAGCATAGCCTCCCTCTCAGCTTGGGCCTCCGTAAGACTCACCTTATTTATCACTTTTTGAACCCCGGTGTCCACAGATCTGAGAGTGGAAGCAATTACGCAGATAATTTAGGTAAACATATGGGTTGGGCTGTGAGTGTACTAACATCCCCGTCTGAATTATTGGGAATAATTCCTCCTCCTCCTCCTCCTCCTCCTCCTCCTCCTCCTCCTCCTAGCTGTGCTGGGGAAAAGGCAGTTCTCCCCTGACAGCCCTGTTTGTTTTGTCCAGGTGGAACAAGGCTGGTAGCTGCGGAGAAAGGGCCAGAACAAAACCCCAGGGGGAGAAGCCGGCAGGGCTGGCTCTGGAGGGCCCGGCAGCTCTGTGTTCCAGGTCAATAACCTTTGTGTTTCCATCAAAACCCCATCCGGGAGGCACGCTCAGCCCCTGGCGATTCTGCTCCCAGCCTGCGAAACATCAAAGTAGGCACAGCACGTGTGCAGGGGTGGGCGACCGTGGGCTGCCTCTGTAACACAAATAAAGGTACAATAACCAGGAAACAGGACGGGAGTAAACCCGCGTTTCGTGTGCTCACAGCTGTAAACCGGCTTTTGCCCCGCCCTGTATGTGTGTGTGTGCGAGTGCACAGTCAAAAAGAAAAGCAGATCAAGGAGGATTTTATTTTAATCCTCACCCGAGGGTGTTTTTCCATTGATTTTTAGAGAGAGGAAGGGAGAGGAGGAGACAGAAACATCCATGTGAGAGAGTCACATCCATTGGTTGTCTCCTGAATGTGCCCCGTCCTAGGTCAGGAACCTGCAACCAAGGTACATGCCCCGGACTGGAATTGAACCAGGGATCCTTCAGCCTATGGGCCAACATTCTAGCCACTGAGCCAACCCAGTTAGGGCAAGGAGGGTTTTTTAAAAAATTGATTTCAGAGAGGAAGGGAGAGGGAGAGAGAGCGAAACATCAATGATGAGAGAGAGATCAGCTGCCTCCTGCACACACCCCACTGGGGATGGAGCCTGCAACCCGGGCATGTGCCCTGACCCAGAACCCAACCATGACCTCCTGGTCCACAGGTCAATGTTGGCTGGGCAAGGAGGGTTGTTGGTTTGTTTTTGTTTTTTTTTTTACTGAAAATGAGTCTTGGCTTTGCCCCCTCCTCCCCTACGCAGCCCTACTTCCAGTTTGCCTCCGAGCCTCCGAGCTCTGTGACCCTGGGAAGAGCCGCGGCTCCGGGAGCCTGCACTCCCCTCCTCTTAAAACCAGGCTGATAACGACGCTGGCTTTATAGAGTCTCCGGGAGATAATATAGATCGCGCACGGAGCCCAGGGCCTAGCCGTGGCCTGTCCGATGCACGCCTGCTCTTATTGTCAGCGACGGGGTCTGAGGTCCCGTCTGCTCGAATGGATGCCATCACATGGGTTTCCAGAAACAAGGCAACCAGCCCCGGACCTCCCAGCTAGTTTCTTTCCCGGTCGGTACACACCACGGCCAAACAGGAAGGCTGGTGCCCCGCCGACACCGCACAATGGGAAATCCATGCATTAAAGTTTTATAGACTGCGGTAGCTAGTTCCACAGAAGCAGGCTCCGGAGGAGCCAGGCAAACTGGTGTCCGGTGACACAGGGTAGAACCAGGAGCCCGGGGGACAGAGGCGCTTGCCTCTGCTCTTGTTTGTTTATTGCCTCTGCTCACGCCAGCGGGGCAGCAGCGGGTGGCAGGCTTTGCTCATGGCTGGGGAGAAGAAAACAGAGGCCCAGGGTCAAGGTTTCAAGTCAGGATCCCAAGGCATCTTAGAGCCAGAGAATTCAATGTCCAGTAACAACAACACCAGGTTCGCAGAGCCAGCAAAAAGGATAAAACGATGGAGTGTAATTCCACGTGTTTGCAGCATCCATCAAAGTCAAACAGGTGTGCTCACCCGGACGACACGTTGGCGGCAACTGGGGGGCTTTTAAAGGCTCCAAACACCTGAGCTGCTTGAGTCAGAGTTTGGGAGACGGGCCTCGGCCTCAGTACTAACAACTCTCCGAGTGATTCCAGAGAACAGGGAGACCACTGCAAGCTACCCATCAGCCCTCCACAGGCGCAAATCTCATTGGCGGGTCATGATTAGGAGTGTGTGTGTGTGTGGGGTGGGGGAACAAAAAATATGAATATTTTCTCCTCTTTGAGTCAAAAGAGGCTTTGGAAAAAACAAGAAGGAAGCCTGATCAGTTTGCTCAGTGGGTAGAGCATTGGCCTGTGGACTGAAGAGTCCTGGGTTTGATTCTGGTCCAGGGCACATGCCCAGGTTGCAGGCTCGATGCCCAGTAGGGGGTGTGCAGGAGGCAGCCGATCAATCATTCTCATCGTTGATATTTCTATCTCTCTTCCTCTCCCTTCCTCTCTCAAGTCAATAATAAAAAAAATAATATAGAGAGAAAAGAACAAGTAAGCAGACATGGAACCCCTCGCCCTACCATGGAGGTGGTTAGGTTCTTCCTTGTGGCCTAGCTGGTGCCCTGGAACTGTGTGCGGGATTTGCTGAGGCGTGTAGATACGCATTCTCCCACAAGGTGGCTCATGGTTTTTATCAAATTCTCCAAGTAAATGGATGGCCAGCACTGCTCAAGGTCATGGCCAGCACTGCTCAAGGTCATGGCCTTATCTTTGATTCTCCTGGCTTCCATGGTGACCAGCACTCCTTGAAGCCACATGTCGGCAATTTCAGGATTGGTCCCTTCGGCACAAATCTTTCTCCAGGTCCACGGGCCTACCTGATGTCTCTACCTAGACATTTCAGCCGTACCTTACAGGCGAGGTGTGCTACCCGAGCCCATTATCCTGCTCCCCCATCAAAACTGAGCACCTCCACAGCTGCATTTTCTGAATCATTGGCTGATATCCATCCATCCTCCCATCCCCCCGCTCATCCCCTATCCATCAATCCATCCATCCACCCATCCACCCATCCACCCATCCATTTATCTATCCAACAACTATTTCCTGGACCTCTCCTCTGTGTGAGGCATGATGCTGAATGTTAGGAATACAGAGATACCCAAAACAGATACATCTCTGCTCTCATGGAATTTACAGGCTATAGGAGAAGGCAGCTCCTCAGCAAGAAATGACACAAATGAATATAAACCTACATATTGTGAGAACTTCTCTGAAAGGAGAGGAAGAAATTTCAGGTAAAAGACTAAGCTGGACACTGACTCCCAATCCTACGGGTGATAAATGGATCCAAAAAGCCTCACTCGCCGGACTCCATGCTCCGAGTGTGTGGTTATTGCAGAACGTCATTCATTCACTCAACTTACTGAGTGGATTTCCTATTCTCCATTGAGAAATGAATTCCTTGGCTACTATTCCCCATGGATTTATACATTGAATTCCCCTCCCCCCAAAGTGTTTTAATCTAATAAGATCTTTTTTTTAATTTAAATTCTTTATTGTGGAAAGTATTACATATGTCTCCTTCCCCCACAACCCCCCGCATTGACCTCTCCCTGCCAGTTCCCACCCCCCAGCATATATGCCCTCACCCCCCTACTGTCCGTGTCCATTGGTTATGCTTATATGCATGCATACAAGTCCCATACAAGTCCTTTGGTTGATCTCTTACTGTCCCCCACCACCACCACACACCCGCCCCTGCCTTCCCTCATAGGTTGGACAGTCTGTTCAATGCTTCTATGTCTCTGGATCTGTTTTTATCCATTAGTTTATGCTGTGCATTATATTCCACAAATGAGTGAGATCATGTGATATTTATGTTTCTCCAACTGACACTTCACTTAGCATAATGCTCTTCAGGTCGATCCATGCTGTTGCAAATGGTGAGAATTCCTTCTTTTTTTACAGTAGCGTAGTATTCCATTGTGTAGATGTGCCACCGTTTTTTAATCCACTCATTTGCTGATGGGCACTTAGGCTGTTTCCAAATCTTAGCTATTGTAAATTGTGCTGCTATGAACATAGGGGTGCATATATCCTTTCTGTTTTTTATTTTTTAAATATATTTTATTGATTTTCTTTTACAGAGAGGAAGGGAGAGGGATAGAGAGTTAGAAACATCAATGAGAGAGAACATCGATCAGCTGCCTCCTGCACACCTCCCACTGGGGATGTGCCTGCAACCAAGGTACATGCCCTTGACCGGAATTGAACCTGGGACCTTTCAGTCTGCAGGCCGATGCTCTATGCACTGAGCCAAACCGGTTAGGGCCATATATCCTTTCTGATTGGTGTTTCTGTTTTCTTGGGATATATTCCCAGAAGTGGGATCACTGGGTCAAATGGGAGTTCCATTTTTAGGTTTTTGAGGCAACTCCATACTGTTCTCCACAGTGGCTGCACCAGTCTGCATTCCCACCAGCAGTGCACGAGTGTTCCTTTTTCTCCGCATCCTCGCCAGCACTTGTCCTTTGTTGATTTGTTGATGGCAGCCATTCTGACAGGTGTGAGATACACTGAATTTCTGATGGACACACTTGGCTTCAGTTTCACATTGTGACTTGCCTTTCTGTGTACTCACTAAAATGCGGATCCTAGGGCCCCACTCAAATCTCCTGAGTCAGAATTCCTTCGTGGGGATCCCGAGGACCCAAATTGGAAAATCGGACTCTCTAAACTGATTTTTCAGTGACTCGTGGTTGATCTGGAGGCTGGGTGGATCATGCAGTCTGCAATACAACTGCTCAGCGATGCAGTTGCACAAGCAGCCGTAGGCAGCACATGAACGAATAGGCATGCCTGTGTTCCAACAAGATTTAATTTATAGGCTCTGAAGTTTGAATCTCATATAATTTTTACATGTCACGAGATCGCACTCCTGATTTGACTTTTCCCAACCATTAAGAGAAAAATGTAAGGACCAGGCTCAGCTCCCAGGCCACAGGGAGACAGGCAGCGGGCGGCTTGGGGCCCACGGGCTGTCATTTGTCATTTCTGTTCTAGAAGAATCCACACATGGAGGATGGAATGAGCTCTTTTCTGATAACATTCCAGAGGCATGATCACATCTCTGGAAGGCAGCCTTATGTGAAGGTATCACAACAGTAATGGAATTGTGGGTACTTTTAGATGTTTGGGGCTGAATTGCATCTTCCTAAAATTCATGTGTTGAAGCTCTTAACCCCAGGACCTTAGCATGTGACTGTACTTGGAGGTCGGACCTCTAAAGTAAGGTGACCAGATTTAAAGCGGTACACCATTGACGGGGGGTGGGGTGGGGTGGGTGAGTCTTTTTTTTTTCTTTTTTCTTTTTTCAAAGTTATTACTTAAAATATTATAAAGAGTAATTGGGACTTTTTTAAAATGCCACGGGACGCGGGACAAACTTAAAAAGCGGGACATCTGGTCACCTTACTAAAGAGATGATTCAGTTAAAATGAGGTCATCAGGGTGGGTCTTATTCCAACACGACTGGCATTTTTATAAGAAGAAGAGATTGGCCCTAGCTGGTTTGGCTCAGTGGACAGAGTGTCGGCCTGCGGACTGAAGGGTCCCGTATTCCACTCCAGTAGGGGGCACGTACCCAGGCTGTGGGCTCCATCCCTAGTGGGTGGTGTGCAGGAGGCAGCCGATTAATGATTCATTCTCATTATTGATGTTTCTATCTCTCTCTCCCTCTCCTTTTTTCTCTGAAATCAATTTTATCTATAATAATAAAAGCATAATATGCTAATTAGACTGGATGGCATTCAGGACAAAGCCAGCTAGGGTTGTGAGCTAAGGGGGGGCGGGGAGGGAAGGCCTACTCTTGCACAAATTTTGTGCATCGGGTCTCTAGTGTGTGTGTGTGTGTGTGTGTGTGTATACTTTTTTTTTTAAAGAGGGGATTGGGACACAGACACACTCAGAGGGATGACAATGGGAGGACACAGGGAGAAGATGGACATCTGTGAGCCAAGAAGAGAGGCCTCAGAGGAAGCCAACCCTGCCAACTCCTTACCTTGGACTTCTGTCCCTCAAAGCCATGAGACCACAAGTTTCCATTGTTTAAGCCTCTGAGTCCGTGGTCCTTGGTCTCCACAGCCCTCCACACGAGTGCGTGTCGGTTGTACGTGTCACACCATGTCAGTCTTCATCTCCCCGATGCCCCGGGAGCGAGGTAGAGGTCGGAGAAGTGGAAGGGCGAGATCCATCGTCCAAACGCACACAGGGGAGAAGTAGGTTAACATTCCAGAGCCCCGGGCTGCTCTGCATCCCTGTGTGTCAGCTACGGTGTGAGCCCACAGCGCCCACGTTCCTCGTGGGAGATGTGACACGCAACGGCAAGTCTCGGGCAGAACAAACCCGTTGGTGGGAGCAGACGTTGGATGTTGGAGCCCTGAGACGACCGTGCGCTGAGCACTGGGAGGGAGCATCGGGTAAGCCCTTCCCCTCCTTGGATCCTCAACCTCCATCACAGTGAAGTGGGCACATTGGACCTGGGCATTCCCAAGGCCCCTGGCAACAGTATCCCAGTAAGAGTCTAGGGCAAGTGTCTTGCCCACTTCGCGTGACTGCTTCTTCGAGAAGATTCCTTATGTCCAGTGGCCAGTTCTGGTCTCAGCAACGGAGCTCCTGTGTCTAACTGGCTGAAGGCCACGGGACTTCTGAGAAGAAAAGGAAGGCACTGATTTATAGGAACCCCATAACCTCGTCTGCTCTTTCCTCTGGACTTGAAAACACCCCCGTTCCACTTCCTTCCCGGGGCAGCGTGCGTTTTACGAGCCCAGAAGGGACGGCAGACGTCCCCTCCCTCGACAGGAAGGCCAGGCCCGCTTTGTTGCTGAGCGTGGGGACTGGCGCCCGCACATGGGGGCATCTTTGGCAGGAGGTTTAATGAGTTTTCCGTCTCCATGGTGGGTGCTTCCTCCAGCCACACCCTCTCTCTCCCACGCGTGGGCCCTTCCTGTGCCGCCAGGCGGCTGAGAACAATCATCCTTTCTGGACCGGCCTTCAGTTAAAGGAGAGGGAGGAAGCGCCGGGAGCAGGGCCGGGGCGGGTCCTGCTGACCCGGGGAAGGCCACGGGCTGGCAGGACGATGTCACAGGCTCCAAGAAGGTGCCTTGTCTGAGCGTCAGAGAGGCTGGCGTGGGGGGAGGGGGTGAGAAGGCGCTGCCATTGTCCTTGCTGGGGAGGCCCCTGTGAGCACCCCACCCCCAGGGGGGCTCTTGAACACCCAGACCCACTGTCAGGGGTTCATGAAAGGCAAGTGGGTGAAAGCACACGCCACCCCAGGCCCCGGACGGGGAGGGGTGGGGGAAGGGTTTAGACGGAGCGTCCAGAAGCTTCCACACTGTTCACTCTTTTTAAAAAATGGCCACTTTGTTTGGGGAAGGCCCCCCCCCCGCCCACCCCCTTGAAATCTCTAACATGAGGAGTCTCAACGAAGGAACCCACTCAAAAATGGCAGATGGCTGATGTCAGGGACAACACCCAGGTTCTGAACAGAAATGGCTCAGTGTTAAAGATGCAATCTGCATTTTTAGGCAGGGGTGGGGGGGAGGCGGGGAGGTGGACGTGGAACCCCAGTCCCCTCACCCGGCTCCCCTCAAGCCAGCCTAACAACATCAGTGAAGGCAGGACCCCTGGGCTGAGGGAGGTGGTGTAGGGTATACATTCCTGGGGGGGGGGGCAGGTGGGAACAAATATCTTACTCTGTTAATACCGCACAGATATGTATTTATACGGCACGTACATGAAGACACACGGTGTTTAAAGTCATAATATTTGTGATGCTAACACTCCCATCAGGGAAAAGGTGTCTAAAGGGGCTCCTTAAGTTGGAGAAACCCTGGTTCAGAGTACAGATTCGGTCAGAGGGTTTGCATTAGAAACAGAGCCTCTTAGCTTTCTAGCTGTGTGTCCTTGGGCCAGTTACTTAACCTCTCTGAGCTCAGTGTGTTTACACGTAGAGTGGAGGCTGTGCTACAGCCGTATCTACACATCGAAAGCCTCATCACTTTCAGAACGGCTACAAGAGCGTCTGGCGGCGAGGGAACGTTTGCTCGCTGTCTGTTGCTCCCGTCATTAGGGATGTGGAACGCCGGCTCCGTCGCCTTCTATGCTTAGGAAATTGCATGTAAGACGGTGCTGGCTGCACCCACCAGCCTTGCATCCCAGGAGCTCAGCGCTCAGGCCTCAGCCACGAGCTGCAGGCGTTGGGCCGCGGCTGCCTCCGGCGCTCGTGCCAGGCGCGTGCATTCCCCGCGGGGCTCGGAGAGGGGCGCAGGGCCTCCCCGAGGGCCACGGCTACGTTCTGACCTGCCGCCTGTTTCTCACGCCTGTCGGCACATCCACTACCACCATCCGCATCCTTCGGAAATGCCTGCCGTGTTTCCAGCCCGTATTCTGACGAAGCTCTCCAGCCGCTCTCAGTGGTGATGAGAACCTTCCAGAACCTTCCACGGTCCTAGGGGCGGGCCATGACGCGCTGAGTTCCTTCCGAAAGGCCCCCGTGGGAACAGCGTACCTCCTGCGGACGGAATCCCTGCTGTGCAGACGGGGACCGGCTACATAGCAGATGAGATTCAAACCCCGACGTCCACAGACGGCCTCCAGATTCAGTAGAATAACAAAATGAAAGGGCTCCCTGGTGCTGACGGCCGGGGGCTCGGTCAGGCCCCAGAGGAGGCTCCACGGCCATGTCGGATGCCCCGGGGTCTGCAGAGGCCCCTGCGAGCCAGGCTTTTGCTGAGCACCGACGGGCACCGCGGCATTTCGCCCTCACAGCAACTCTCTGCGTCCCATCCTTCCGACGGGGAAACCGAAACTCGGACAAACGAAACTCACGTGTCTGTGGTCACACAGTAGGGACGTGGGACAGGTGACGTGTGAATTAAAGCCTACCAGCTACCTGCATGCTCCTCGCCCCTTCACTATGCCCGTCATCCATCCGTCCATCCGTCCGTCCATCCATCCATCCATCCATCCATCCATCCATCCATCCATCCATCCATCCGCTTGTTCTTTCCCACTCAAGCAAATCTGTCCTGACTTCATGGACCGTGAAGGCTGAAGTCTCGTCCTCCGCTCCTTCTCTGAGGGTTTTCCGTCTTGCCTCCCTCCTCCTTGTCCCTCTCTGCCACCCCCTCCCCCGCTTTCTAACACGGAGGGAAAGGGGAACGCCTGTTGTAAGAACCAGGTGAGATAAAACACTCTCCCTTTGCTCCTCCGACTCTGAGAGACAGGCCGGACCTGAGGTGTGTCCGTCGGTGCTGTGCACTGGACAAAACCTTCCCCTGTCTGGGTCTCAGTTTCCTGGTCAGTTAGAACAGGGGTCAGAATATCGGTCCCAAGGGGGTGGGTGTTGTGGAGGCAAAAGGACATTTTGTGGAAACGCTCGTGAGAAAGCGCAGGGGCGGCCCTTCCCTGGGAACCGAGATCCTGGGCTGCTGATGTGCCTGGACCTGAGCGGGGTCAGCTGGAGGCGCAGCGGGGCCGGGCGGGGCCGGGCGGGGCCTGCCCACCCTCCCGTGTGCACCCCGGGGCCATAGGCTGGAGCTCCCGCGTGCACAGGAGCCCTCGCGCACTGGTTCGTGGGGCGGGCGTGGAGGAAGGGGAGTTCGAGGCCCGGGAGGCCCTGGCAGCTCTGGAGAGGATTAGGAAGAGGTGGGCACCATCCCTGTGCGCCCCCCCCACCACACACACTGTAACGTGACAAGACGCGTGTACATTGAGGCATCACCTGCCCCTGGTGCTGCACTCTGACATCATTCCCAGACAACTGCCTGTCCCCAAGTGGATGTGGAGGAGAAGCTCGTTTCCTTCCGGATGAAAACTGAAGTCTGTCTGTAGGTTTAGCTCCCGCCTCACTCCCAAGAAGGGAGGGGATTCGGAGGAGGGGCTTGGACTATTTTAAATGTGAGCCTTCCTAAGCCTTTCGCTCTGGGCCTCGTGTTCTCTGGGAAATGCAACAGGAGCCCGGTTTTTCTAAGCTGAGGGGTGGCTGTTTCCCCTGGGTTCTGTGGGAGGAGCCCTGCCCAGCACAGGCCTGGGTCTGGCCTCCCCATCCAGGGAGACCAAGCTCTTCCCTCTGGGGCCCCTGCCAGTGTGGCTGGCACAGAGCCTCTGCCCAGCGCGCCCCAAAACGAAGTCAGTGGCCACTGTGCCCCTCCCAGGGGTCATGGGCACTGGTTTCTGTCGGGTTGGAACTCGAGTTCCGGCCCCTTTTCTTGCAGTTGAAGTTTCTTCTCCTGCCATCGGGGGCCCCCATGGTCCAGCCCCCAGGCAGCCAACAGCAACAACAGGACAATACAAGGGGCTGCTTTGGGGACGAAGGCGTCCAGGGAGCTTAGGCTACCCCACGCCCCCCCCTCTTGCTCCCGGGACCCCCTTTTTTCCTCCATAAAACTCCCGTGATGTCCCCCTTAGTTCATAGACTCATTCCTTCTCAACCCATTCTAAGAGGTGGGTGGGCAGGAGGCGAGTGAGATGAGCTTGTTCTGAAGGTTTCTGATACCTTTCACCAAACTGACCCTCCAGTTTCACCCAGAAACCCCAGGCCTCCTCTCTCCTTCCCTTCCCTCTTCCTGCTGAGGGGGAGGGGGGAGGCGAGCCTTCCCTGGGGCCCCCAGCCGCCCTGGGAAAGGGCTTAATTAGGGCTAAAGACCTCTTGTCTCTGCAAAGAGGACAGCTAGACGCCACTGGGCCCTACACCCAGCCCGAAGGGAACGCTGCTTCCTAGATTTCTTAGAAAAACAAAGACAGGGGACCTTGGGGGCTGGTTCTGGCCAGCCCTGCTTGGATCCACTAATTTATTCACGTGCCGTGTGCCTTCAGGAAGTTCCAGAAGAGGAGAGAACAAACATGTGTTTATTCATTCTTCTTGTCTCCAGAGATCTCAAAGCACCCCAAGGTCATCTCAAACCACCCCAAGGTCATCTCAAATCCCACAAGGTCATCTCAAACCACACCAAGGTTGAGTGATCCCAGGAATGAACTCAATAGAACACTAAGGGCTTTAGAGGGATGCGTGGGGGGAAATACGGAATTTAGGGGACACGGGCCTTGTAAAGTATATGTTTTGAAACATCTGGAATGTAGAGAAATATAAGGGGCCCGCTCCCCATGCCCAGCCGCCAGTGCGAGCAATGACCATGACTTTGGACAAGAACCTTCATAGCATTTGGGGGGGGTCCCTCAGCCCACATCTTAACATTCACCCACATTTACGTAACCAATGCAGCTGAACGAGGTGAGTTTGGGCAAGTTGGCCTAAAGCGACAGTTTGTTGACATGTAAGCAGGCATTTATTTTAATTGGCAGCCCCCCCCCCACCACCACCACCGCCAGGCACACACCCCTTGGGGTGTCTGAGGGAAGGTGTTGGTTGCCCCAATGGCTAGCCTGGCCTGGTTCTGGGGATGCAGAATGACACCCAGGTCAATAAAAGAGCCGTCCCACTAATTACACACCTCCTAGGACAGGGGGCCTCGAGGAGGACTTGTCAAAGGTTGAGTCCAAGCTTTCCTGTGGGTGGGGGCGGGGAGGGGGTGAAATCCACGCACACGCGCCATCAGCACTTCATAAGGATGGCGACGGGGCCACGTGGCCGTGCTGGCGGGTGCCACTGCTCCCCCTACAGTGTCTGCTGTGTTTGTTAACACGTCGATATTATTTTTATGACTTGTTTTCCAAGGAAACACAGGCTGGAGCCCCAGTTCAATCTCTGGTCTCAGCTCTGAGGGGATCAACTCGCTAGGTGACCTCTGCCCTGAGGGCCCAGCCCCTGGGTCAGAGTTGTGTCTCCATGTCCAGGTGAACTGTTGCGCACTCTGACTTTGAGTTTTGGGGATCCTCTTGCTAAACGAGGACCCCATGCAGGCTTACTTACCTCAGGTAAGATGTGCGAAATCCTTGCCAGCAGCAAGGTCTTCCTCAGCTGTCAGTTATTTTTCTCTCTCTGTTGCTATTTCACAAGGGAAGGTCAGAAATAGAAGGGGGATAAACCAGGGAAAAGATAGTGCGTGAATGCTAGCAGGTGACATTGTATTTTTATTTTTTAAATATATATATTTTAAAAAATATATTTTTAATGATTTCAGGAGAGGGAGAGAGAGATAGAAATATCAGTGAAGAGAAAAACATCCATCGGCTGCCTCTTGCATGCCCCCTACTGGGGATCGGGCCAACAAATCAGGCATGTGCCCTGACCAGGAATCGAACCCTGACCTCCTGATTCATAGGCCTACCTTAACCACTGGCTGGGCAGCAGGTGACATTCTAACTGCTCTCCATTAGGTCTCCAGCACTTGGCCCAGTCTCTGTCTGGTGCATAGTAGATGCTCAATGAATATTTATGAAGGGGGTGGGATGCAATCCTAAAGGAAGACTGGGTTCCTGACCTGTGACCCCTGAGGCTGCAGTGGGTGGGTTTTGGAAGCGGTCCATGAACTCCCATGAATGGGAGGCCACTTACATTAGGAAAATGTAGGAGGAAGAGAACAGGGGTCTCCAGAAGGTTTGTGATCCACGAAAATGTGGAAGGGAGCCTTCCTTGGAAGGAAGGATTTGCCCACAGAATCTGTCTTCTAACAAACTCTTCCTCAGAGTGCTGTGGACGAAAGGGGCCACATGCGAACCTGACAAGCTCAGGGGAGGCCTGCATGGCGGCCTTGCAAACTCAGAGACCTAAAGTCACCTAAAGTCACAAAGGATGGTCTGAAGTTAAACTTCAACTAGAAGCAGTGATGGTGGGTAGTCACCTCCTAGGCCGGTAACTTCCCTGACAAGGTCAACCTTTACCTTAACTGAGCCTGTCTGTCTTTTCGCACCTGTGATGACATTCCCTTGAGATGTCTGGGTAATTTGTAACTTCCCTTTTTCCGGACCCCTTGGGGCACAACCTAATGTGCCTGGGTGCCAGGACGGATAGCACAAATTCCTTCATTCTTATCATGCTCATTATTCCTGCACCCACCGAAGTATGTGTCCATCAAATTACTTTTTATCCAATCCCAGGGGTTTCCCTGCTTTGCTTTCTCCCGCCTCTCCAGTCTATCACCAGTGGATTTCATGTAACCCACCAGGTCCCTTCCTTTGATTGAACAATCTACTGTTCTGTCTAATTAGCACGTTAGCTCTATATAATGAAGAGCTAACGTGCTAATTAGACAGAACAGTAGAATGACCATCCAGAGCTCTAGTGTGTAAATACAGATGTAACCTGCCATTCTCCGGAGCATTATCTCTATCTGTTGAGGTTCTGCTTCCTGGCAATTTGACAGTTTGGCTCCAATAAACTCACAAAAAATGCTTTACAGGCTTGAATGTTTTTATGTTCACAGTGTCAAGTGGTGAGAGCCACTGACCAGGGTTTCAGAAACAACTGTATGTCCAAGAAGATGTATAATTAGGCAGCCGTGTGTACATCCATCCGAATGTTGGTTCCTCAAGCCCCATCCACTGTTTTATATACTATCTACATATATAAAGAGGCAACATGCTAATTGGTCCTAATGGTGTCAGTCAGGACTGCTAAGGAGGAGGCTGCCTGAGCGTGTGCGGCGGGGCTTTGCTCCTGGAGATGGGGCGAGAGCCCGTAGCGCCCCCCTCACCAGACCGTCACCACTCACCGCCCGCCTGCACTCGGAGGGCCCGGTCGCTCACCTGCCTGGGGAAGGAGCACAGCGCAGCAGGCGGCAGGTTTCCACGCTCTCCTCCGGTGCCATGACAGGGTGGAGCTGCCAGGTTGCTCCCGGAGATGAGGAAGCAGGGAGGCACCTGGAGAAGGCGAGGTCAGCCCCAAGCAACTGGAGAGACTGAGGGTGGGGCTTGAAGAGGCCAGAGAAGGCCAGAGGGGTAGGGGGCGGGTGGGGCCAGGGCTGCTGGAGCTCTGCGTGGAGAGGTTCGGGGGTCAAGGCAGGGTCTGCGAGATTTCGCACGCTGGGCTCCTAGTGTATAGATATACACACATCAATTTCATCCCTTGCAAAAACAATTATGTAACAGCCACCAAAGACATTGAATCATGCACAATTTCGCCAAAAATTTGGGGTTCATGTCTCCCCTTTCCCATCCCTGTGTTCAGAAATGTGACCAGTCATTGACTCCATATTTTGAAATTTACTTGTTATTTATTATTATTATTATTCCATGGAGTGTTTCCCATGTTGCCAGAGAGATTTCACAGTCATCGTTTTATTCATTATGTAACAGTCTACTCCCTCATATAATAACTAATTAATACACGAGTTGTGGTGAGAATTGAATTAATGTAAGAAGCGAGCTTGGCATGGGGTTTTTGGCACATACTAATTGCTCAATACATGACATGATTTCAACTTTATCCTCACAACAAAGC
>PVJC01030101.1:0-21422 GCA_004026665.1 Murina feae | reverse complement strand
ATGGGGGTGGCCATCTTGTATTTTGGGGTGTTGGTCAATTTGCATATTATCCTTTTATTATATAGTACTAGGGGCCTGGTGCACAAAAATTTGTGCACCCGGGGGGCGGGGGGTCTCTCAGCCCAGCCTGTCCCTCTTGCAGTCTGGGACATCTCGGGGGGGGGATGTCTACCTGCTGACATGCCTGGCCAGCCTGGGTGAGGGGCTGAGGGCCATTTTCAGGCTGCCCACAGCCCCTTCAGGGTTCATGCACTGGGGGGGGGGAGGGCTGGCGAGTGCAGGTGTGGACGTTTCCTACTGGAGGGCCCACGATCGCACACTCCTGGTGGGCCCCCACCACTGAAGGGACACACCTGGCGCAGAGCTGGGTGGTGAGCCTGGGGCGGACACTGGTGCAGGATTCCTTGGTGGGGCCCTGCTGCTGAGAGAACACACCCGGGGTGGAGCCGGGCAGCTGACTGGCTTCGGATTCTCCGCACTGTGCAGCAGACGCTCCTGCACGCCCTGTGGAGGCCCCCAGGGGGCGGACAAAGGCAGCAGACCCTGGACGGGTGCTCCCACATGCCCCTGAGGAGGCCCCCGGGGAGGAGCCACGCAGCAGACCCAGGACAGCTGCTCCTGCACGCCCTGTGGAGGCTCCTGAGGCAGAGCCAGGCAACAGACCCAGGACAGGTGCTCCTGCATGTCCTGCAGAGGCCCCCAGGGCAGAGCCAGGCAGTGGACTCAGGATGGACGCTCCTGTACATCCCCAAGAGGCCCCCGGGGGGCAGAGCCAGGCAGCAGACCTGGGATGGCTGCTCTTGCAAGCCCCACGGAGGCTCCTGCTCTCCTGCATGCCTGGTGGAGGCCCCCGGGGGGGTGAAGCCAGGCAGTGGACCTGGGATGGCCGCTCCTGGATGCCCTAAGGAGACCCCGGGCCGGACCCCCACCCCCACTGAGCTGACACACCTGGCACAGCTATGCTGGCCGCGCAGGCTCCCAGTGCAGAGCCGCCCTGCCAGCCTCCATCTTGGCTGGGTTAATTTGCATACAGCCGCTCTGATTGGCTGGTGGGTGTGGCTGTGAGCAGAGGCTCAGCCAGCCTAGGCAGGCCACTGCAACAGAAGCCTCTGGTCTCTGGTTTGCTCTAGCTCCATGGCTGCCGGCCTCCATCTTGGCTGTGTTATTTGCATAGAGCCACTCTGATTGGCTTGGAGGCGTGGCTTGGCTGGTGAGTGTGGCTTATGTGTCTCGGGTGATGGTCAATTTGCATATTACTCTTTTATTATATTAGATGTGCATTTATAAGAGAAATTTTCATTGGTAAAGTTTTCTTCCTCACTGTACCAGGAAGAGAATAATGACTCTAAATTTCTAAAAATTCCTATCAATGGAGAAAGCATTGATTTAATTTTACATAAAAACCATCCTCTTGTTCACTATGCTTTTTCACTGTAATCTACCATAACTGACCTCTCCCCACCCAGAATCTTTTTTGTTTTTAGATGAAGATGGTATTTAAGGTAATAAAGTGGGTCTTTTCATGGGCTTCCCAGTTTTCCTGGCTATCTTTAATATATACAGGAAATATACATGTTATTAAATTAAATTTCTGTTTATGCTTTTTAAATTAAGAAGTCAGATGGTGGATGTTCAAATTGTTCAGCTTCCTAATATATGTTTGATATTTTTAAAAATTTGCCTCAATTTGTATATTAATCTGCTGGAGTTGCCATAACAAAGTATCACAAACTGATAGTCTTAAATGACAGAAATTTATGTTCTTACAATTTTGCAGGCTAAAATCCAAAATCAAGTTGGCAGGTTTGGTTTCCTCTGAGGCCTCATTCCTTGACCTGCATTTGGCCATCTTCTGAGCTTGTCCTTACATGGTCCTCACTTGGTCTGCGTGTTTCTGTCTATGTCCTAATCTCCTTACAAGGGCACCAGCATAATAGATCAGAGCCCAACTCTCATGATGCTATTTTAACTTAATCACCCTTTAAAGGCTCTATCTCTAACTATATTCACATTCTGAGATATTGGAAATTAGGGCTTCAACATATGAATTTAAGGGAAACACAATCCAGGGCATAACACTTCTCTAGCCAAAAGAAAGAGGTAACAAGAGTTGCCATGTAAGATTATGTATAAAAATATGGTGAGTTTTTTTTCAATTTTATTTAAGTAATCATACAAAAAAAATACAGGTAATATATGAGTTACTGAAGCCCAAATCTATGTGCCCAATGATTCAAAAGGCTGAGATTCAAAATATCAGAGTTTGGAGTAAAGAAATGTTTATTGATCAAGAAGGCACCAACCAAGAAGATGGAAGCCTTAATGGTGCCTCAAATTCATCTTGTTCGCTAGACCAGGATAAGGTTTTTAAGGGGTTGTGGGATCAGGTATGTAAAAGTGCTGGTGGGAAAGTTTTAATTGGAGGACCTTAGAACTTGGTCACTTATAAGAAATAGTCATCAACACTAGATCTTCCTGGACAATAGACCCTTGTCTCTGAAAGGATTCCATCATTCAAGTTCTGATGATGTGGCACTGGGGGAGGATGAGACTTTGGTTCCAGGTGTAGCTGGAGGCCAAAGTTTGCTCTTCTGTGCAAGCTTTGGCTGCATACTTTTGACTTTGGTCTGTTGTCTCTGAAAAATAACTCAGCACCTTGGTAAATAAGATAGGACCATTTTGAACTGGTTCTCTGGTTATATTTCCTCCCTTTGTTATTCATTCCTCAGTCTTGAGTGAGTTTTCAATTTTATTGAAGTAATCATACAGAAAAAAAATGCAGATCATAAATGACTTACTGAAGTCTAAATCCATGTCCAGATTCAATTAATAGGAAGAATTCACTTAAAATGGGGTCAGCCCGGCCAGCGTGGCTCAATGGTTGAGTGTTAGCCTATGAACCAGGAGGTCACAGTTCAATTCCCGGTCGGAGCACATGCCTGGGTTGTGGGCTCAATCCCCAGTGTGGGGTGTGCAGGAGGAAGCCAATCAATGAGTCTCTCTCATCATTGATGTTTTTATCTCTTTCTCTCTCCCTTCCTCTCTGAAATCAATTTAAAAAATTATAAAATGGAGTCAGATTGGTCTGCCCATTGTGCCCCTCTTTTCTGGCTTTTCCAATCTCACATGCCTACCTTTTCCACCATGGTCCCCAAGCCTTAGAGGTGACATTCCGCACGTTCAATTTACAAGCAGAGACCACACAAAAGTAGCAGCAAGTCAGGATATTGTATTCTAATATAAAACAAAGAATAAAAAGTTACTTTTATTATTATGTGCCCCTGAACCCAAACCATGATGAACTATACAAACACTATACAAACACTTCCTTATTTAGCTAACAAATAATATGAAACATTCCTATTATCTAAGGACCCACATTGCAAGGACTCTGAGGTGGTCTGCTTGAGCAGTAGAATGGGCCAAATGGTTGACTATATGGGTTAAATCCCATAATATTAGTATTTGAATCATTGGGTAAATGGATTTAGGCCTCAGTAACTCATTTAAGATCTGTATTTTTTTGTATGATCATTTCAATAAAAAATTTTAAATCTCACTATATTTTTATACAAAATAAAAACAAAAGAAAATCAAAGGTTAATGATCAGAGCAAATTATAAACCAGTCTCTGAGTTTGTAGGCTGGAAGCATCTTTTGTAGTTTGAAATGTTTCTGACAATATCACGTGCTCAAGTAAACTTTCTGTATGGTTTACACAGTATCAGTCACTGAAGCTGGTTGAGTATGAGCTGATGTGATAATTATTCTGAAATTTATATTATGTCATATAACTGCAATTTGTAATTGCAAGGGAAAGGGCAGTCTTAGTTCTCAAAATGAAAAGGGAACCCACTGTATTGTAGAACATATTTACCAATGATACATCTGATAAAATGTTAATATTCAAAATATATAAAGCACTCATACAACTCAACAAAAGGAAGATAATCCAATTAAGAAATGGGAAGAAGACCTGAATAGACATTTCTCCAAATATGACATAAAAATGACCAAGAAACATATGAAAAAAATGCTTAAAGTCACTAATAATCAGAGAAATGCAAATTAAAACAACAATGAGACATCACTTCACACCTGTCAGAATGGCTATCATAAAAAAATCAACAAAAACAAGTGCTGGAGAGGATGTGGAGAAAAGGAAACACTAATTCACTGCTGGTGGGAATGCAGACTGGTGCAGCTTCTAGGGAAAACAGTATGGAGTTTCCTCAATAAATTAAAAATGGAACTCCCATTTGACCCAGTGATCCCACTTCTGGGAATATATCCTAAAACCCCCAAAACACCAATCAGAAAAAATGTATACACCCCTAAGTTCATAGCAATGTATTTACAATAGCTAAGATTTGGAAATAGCCCAAGTGCCCATCAGTAGATAGATGGATATAAAAGCTGGATATTACACTATGGAATACTATTCAGTTGTAAAAAAAAGGGATGTCTTTTTTGGGGAAAGCATGGATGGACCTGGAAAATATTGTGATAAGTGAAATAAGCCAATCTGACAAAGACAAATACCTCTAATACTATCAACAATAAAAAATATATTTTTAATATGTACTATGTAGCTAAAGAAATGCAAAACCTAAAGAAAAAGCCAAGAAAAACAAGCAACCTTCTTGGATTTCTCATAAACCACAATATTCATTTATTTTTAAATTCTTGTTTATCTTTCAATTACAATTGACCTACAATATTATATTAATTAAGGTGTACCCCCCAGTGATTAGACATTATGTAACTTACTAAGTGATCATCCTGATAAATCAAGTATCCATCAGAAACATACTTGGTTATTAGAATATTATTGACTATATTCCCTTTATTGTGCTTTACATCCCAATGACTATTCTGTAACAACCAATTTGTACTTCTTAATCCCTTCCCATCTGGCAACCATCAACATGTTCTCTGTATCTGTGAGTCTATTTCTGTTCTGCTTATTTGTTTATTTTATTTTTACATTCACTTGTTATGTATGTATTTATTGTCATTTTATTGTTTATATTTTTTATCTTTTTAAAAAAAATTCTTCTTCTTAAAGAAAACCCTTTAACATTTCAAATAATACTGATTTACCTGGGAAGATCTTTATATGACCTTCATTTCTAATGATAGCTTTGCTGGGTAAAGTAATTTTGATTGTAGATACTACCTTTTCATCACTTTTAATATTTCTTGCCACTCCCCTCTGCCCTGCAAAGTTCCATTGAGAATCAGCTCACAGTCTTATGGGAGTTCCCTGTAGGTAACTAACATTTTTTTTTTCTCTTGCTGCTTTTAAGGTGATCTCCTTCTCTTTTGCATTTTATGTTGTGTCTTGATGTGGACCTCTTTGGGTACATCTTGTTTGAAACTCTCTGTGTTTCTAGAACTTGTATGTATATTTCCTTCACTAGGTTAGGTGAGTTTTCTGTCATTATTTTTTATATAGGTTTTTAATTTCTTGTTCTCTCTCTTCTCCTTCTGGCAACCCCATGATATGAATGTTGGTATGCTTGAAGTTGTCCCAGAGGCTCCTTACACCATCTTCATATTTTTTTATTTTGGCTGGTTTGATTTGGCATTTTTTGCTTCTTTATATTCCAAATCACTGATTTAACTATTGGCTTCATCTTCTGTACAGTTGATTCCCTGTAAATTATTCTTCATTTCAGTTAGTGTATTCTTCATTTCTGAATGGTTCTTTTTTGTTGTTTCTATGTCCTTTTCCATGCTGTTGAAATTCTCACTAAGTTCTTTGAGCATCCTTATAACCATTGCTTCAAACTCTGTATCTGGTAGTTTGCTTGCCTCTATTTCATTTTGTTTGTTTTTTCTGGAGATTTCTTATCTTCTTTTATTTTGGGACTGTTTCTTTCTATTTACACTTTGGCTACTTCCTTAGGCTTCTTTTTATGTATTAGGTAAATCTGCCTTGTCTCCCAAATTTATTAGAGCAGCCAGTTGCCCAACCTGGGCACTCAACCTGTGAGTGCTATGTGCACTGTCCTATTGTAGTTGAGTCTTGGTTGCTATTGGCATCAATGGAGGTGTTGAACCCCCAGGCCAACTGGCTGTGAGGACAAGCTCTTACTATATCAGAGGAGCTGCTGGCAGGATCTGACCCTGGAGCAGGATTTTCTTCAGTACCACTGTGGTGCTTACCGAGTTGGCATTTTGAAAGCCAAAATAATGCCAAAAGTTAGGCCTCTTGTGTCAAAGTTAACCACGTTGTGAATGCAAAGAAAAAGTGCTTAAAAAATTAAAAGTGCTACTCTAGTGAACACATGAATGATAAAAATAAGTGAGCCCTAACCGGTTTGGCTCAGTGGTTAGAGCATCGGCCTGCAGACTAAAAGGTCCCAGGTTCAATTCCAGTCAAGGGTATGTACCTGGGTTGCAGGCACATCCTTAGTGGGAGGTGTGCAGGAAGCAGCTGATCAATGTTTCTCTCTCATTGATATTTCTAACTCTCTATCCCTCTCCTTTCCTCTCTGTAAAAATTCAATTTTATATATATATATATATATTTTTTTTTTTTTAAGTGAAAAAGTCTTAATGCTGATATGGAGGAAGGTTAGCAGTCTAGATAGAAGTTCAAACCTGCCACAACATCCTTTATACCAAAGTCTAATCCAGGGCAAGGTCCTAACTCTTTTCAATTCCAGAGATGGAGAAGCTGCAAAAAAAATTTTAAAGCTAACAGAGGTTGGCTCATGAGGTTTAAGGAAAGAAGCCATCTCTATAACATGAAAATGCAAGATGAAGCAACAAGTATTGATAAAGAAGTTTCAGAAAGTTACCCAGAAGACTGAGCTAAGATAATTAATAAAAATGGCTACACTAAATAATAAATATTTCAATAGACAAAATGGCCTTTTCTTAGAAAAAAAATGTCTTCTAGAACTTTCATAGCTAGAGATGATAAGCCTGGCTTCAAAGCTTCAAAGGACAGGCTGACTCTCTTGTTAGGGACTAATGCAGCTAGTTACTTCAAACTGAAGCCGATGCTCATTTACCATTCCAAAAATTCTAAGATTCTTAAAAAGTATGCTAAACATACTCTGCCTGTGCTCTATAAATATAGCTACAAAGCCTGATGATAGCACATCTGTTTACAATATGGTGTACTGAATATTTTAAACCTACTATTGAGACCTAATACAAAAAAAGAATCCTTTCAAATATTATTGCTCATTAACAATGCAACTGGATCAGTCAAGAGCTCTCATGAAGATTTACAATTAATGTTATTTTCCATGCTCATGTTATTAATGAGATTAATGTTATTTTCCATGCTTACTAACTCAACATCCATTCTGTAGCCCATGGATCAAACAGTAATTTTGACTTTAAAGTTTTATTATTTAAGAAATACATTTTCTAAGGCCATAGCTGCCACAGGTAGTTATTCCTTTGATGGTTCTAGGCAATGTAAATCAAAAGTCATATAGAAAGGATTCACCATTCTAGATGTCACCAAGAATACCTGTAATTCATGGGAATAGGTAAAAATATCAACATTAACAGGCAATTGGAAGAAGTTGGTTCCAATCTTCATGAATGACTTTGAGGGAATCAAAACTAGAGTGGGGGAAGTACTTGCAGATATGATAGAAACTGCAGAACTAGAATTAGAAGTGGAGCCTGAAGAACACATGATAAAACTTTAATGGAGGAAAAGTTGCTTCTTATGAAGGAATCAAAAAAAATTATTCTTAATATGGAAACTACCCCTGGTAAATATTCTGTGAAAACTATCTACTCTATAAAAGTGAAATATTAAAATTAACCGTTTCTCCGAGACAGGGTAAGCCATGCCCACCAGCCAATCAGAGCGGCTGTATGCAAATTAGCCCAGCCAACATGGAGGCCGCCACTCCGGGACCTGAGTAAACGGCTGTTTCCATTGCGGCAGGAGCGAAAGTGAAGCTGCGCCCGCTCAGCTCAGCTCCGATTAAACTGCCTCTAGCAAAACACAGCTTTGAAACATTTGAAACAATGTAACAATCATAGAATCCTCCGGAGCTGAAGGAAAGAGCAGCTTGGGCCTAAACAGTAAAAGTAACAATTGTTTCATTATAGACGCTGCGAGGTGAGGCAGAGGAGGCTTTGTTAGTAGTTAGAAGACCGCTTTAAAGGAACAGTATATCAATTATAGAAGATAACCCCAGGCCTTAAAGGAACAGCATCAATTATAGGAGATAAATCACAGAAACCTGCATCCAGCCAGCCTTGCTGGGACATTGGGTCAATGGGAGCTGTGGGCAGCCTGAAAGCCCCTCACCCAGGCTGGTCAGGCACGTCAGCAGGTGGACATCCCCCGAAGGGTCCCAGACTGCTAGAGGGCACAGGCCGGGCTGAGGGACCTCTGGAGTGCACAGAGCGGCTGCAGGGCGGGACAGCGCAGGACCCAGGACCCGTGAGTGGGAAAGAGGCAGCAGGGTTGGAGGGCACCGCGAAGTGGGTAAGAGGCGGCAGGGGGTCGGCGGCCTGCTTGGTGGGCTTCTCAGGCCCTTTGCGGAGCATCAGGGAGCGGGTAGAAGGCGGCAGGGGGTCAGTGGCCTGCTTGGCAGCTGTCCAGGCCCTTTGCGGGGCATCGGGGAGCGGGAAAGAGGCGGCAGGGGGTCAGTGGCCTGCTTGGCAGCTGTCCAGGCCCTTTGCGGAGCATCGGGGAGCGGGTAAGAGGTGGCAGGGGGTCGGTGGCCTGCTTGGCGGCTGTCCAGGCCCTTGGAGGGCATCGGGGAGTGGGAAAGAGGTGGCACTGGGTCGGTGGCCTGCTTGGCAGCTGTCCAGGCACTTTGCGGGGCATCGGGAAGCGGGTAAGAGGTGGCAGGGGGTCGGCAGCCTGCTTGGCAGCTCTCCAGGCCCTTGGAAGGGCATCGGAGAGTGGGAAAGAGGCAGCAAGGGGTCAGTGGCCTGCTTGGAGGGCTTCCCAGGCCCCTTGCAGGGCACCAGGAAGTGGGAAAGCAAGGTGGTGGGACGGGGAGCGGGAAAGAGGCGGCGGGGGATCTCGGCCTGCTTGGTGGCTGCCCAGGCCCTTTGCAGAGCACCGGGGAGCAGGAAAGCAAGGCTGCAGGGGCCGGGGTTCTGCTTGGCAGCTCCCCGGACCCCTGGGCAGCACAGGGAAGTGGGAAAGGAAGGCAGCAGGGGACGGGTGAGTGGGAAAGAGTTGGCAGCCTGCTTGGCGACTTCCCAGGTCCTTTCCGGGGATCAGGGAGCAGGATAAGGCTGGCCTGACCACGAGGCGGGGTTTTCCCTGCTTTCTGCTGGCTGGAGGAAGATGGGAAGTAGGCAAGCTTGGGAGGCAGGCAGCACCCAGCCCTGGTCACAGCTCAAAAAAGAGAACAACATGCAGGGGAGGGCAAGAGTCTGAGAGATCAACATAGAGGGGGTGCCTGCTCCAAGCTTGGGGGCAGGCCCCCGGCAGGTAGACACACACAGGAGGACTGCTCGGAGCCTCAGATGTGGCTGGGGGCAGGTCCCCAGTGGGGACACACACACACACACACACACACACACACACACACACACAAGGCGCCTGGCAGACTGTGGCCATCATAGAACATCCACTGAGGGGTCCCAGACTGTGAGAGGGCACAGGCCGGGCTGAGGGACTCCCTCCACCCCGAGTGCACAAATTTTTGTGCACCGGGCCCCTAGTTGAAATAATAATAAAGAATTCAGAATATTATATAAACTTTACTGATAAAGAAGCAGCAGAGAAATCATTCCTTTAAAAAAGTTAATTGATATAGCAAACTTCATTGTCTTTTTTTATATTAAGAAATTGCTTCAGCTACCTCATCCTTCAGCAACCATCACTTTCATCATTCAGCAGCCATCAATACTGAGGCACAAAAAGGTTACAACTCGCTATGGGATCAAATGATGGTTAGCATTTTTTAGCAGTATTGTATTTTTAATTAAGGTATGTAAATTGTTCTTTAGACATAATGCTATTGCACACTTAATAGATTGCAGTAAATAATATACATTATTTTTATATGCACTGGAGAACAAAAACATTGTGTGACTCCTAATATTGCAATGTTTGCTATATTGCAGTGGTCTGGAACCAAAGCTGCAGTATGTTCAAGGTATGCCTGTATTGAAAGAACAAACTGGAATATAATGTAGTAAATACTGTATAAACAAAAGTTCTGGGGATGGAGACATCAATTTTAATATCAGGGATAAAAAGGAGTTCACAATTAATTCAATGCCACTTTCTTCATTTACTCATTTAATAAATATTTGCTAATAATACAGGTACCTCTCATATAATTCTGAACAAAACAGAATTCTTCCCTTACCTCATGAAAACATAATGGCCAATGAGCCAAACTTATTAGAGACTCTTTCATTTAAAAAGAAAACAAAAAAACAACTAGGTCAGCGGTTCCCAACCTGTGGGTCGTGACCCTTTTGGGGGTCAAACAACCGTTTCACAGGGGTCACCTAAATACATCCTGCATATCAAATATTTACATTATAATTCATAACAGTATCAAAATTAGAGTTATGAAGTAGCAACGAAAATAATTTTATGGTTGGGGTTCACAACAACATGAGGAACTGTATTAAAGGGTCGCGGCATTAGGAAGGTTGAGAACCACTGAACTAGGCAGATAGACGTTCAGTGAAACCATGCCTTTAGATCACTATTCTCACAACACTATTAATACTATAAACACACACACACTTTCAATCAGTGGTCCTAAACCTGATCACGGAAGTCCAGTAAAATCAAATCCCCTTTCTACAGGAAGGGCTTTCAAATTATGAAGGCAGTTAATACAGTTTCCTTAAGTTTTCCACTCTAGGCTAAGTATTCCCAGTTATTTTACTCAGTTTTTCTACAATCTAGACAGCAAACATTTCACTATCCTGGACACTTTGTCATTCTCAATTGTTCATGTCCCCCTGAAAAAAAAAAGCCCAGCATACTCTCCATGTTAAGGTATTCCCTGGTTGGTGCACAAAGGGACTGGGACCTGTTTCTCCATCCTTTCCTCTCGGCCAAGCCCTCTCCCACACTGCTAGTCATGCTGATTTGCAATCAAATAAAAGTTCCAAGTCTTTTCACAAGAATTGCTGCTAACACAGTATTTGTGTTGGATTCTTTATAATTTAAGTGTTCTTACAACACTATTGCTACTATACACACACATGCGCACATGTGCGTGTGCGCACACACACAGAGGGTTTCCAAAAAAGTATACACACACTTTGAATTTTAGGAAATTTATTTATAAAGGAAATTTATTAAAATATATTTAATTTTCAAAATTGAGCTGTCAGCTATTAAAGCATATATACATTTTTGGGGGGACACCCTGTGTACTACTACTTTATACATAATTTCATCTTATTAGTTTATGATGTCATAGTTATAGAATGTTAATGTTCAGGGTCATGTGAGTATTCCAGTCCAGTCCCTGCATTTTACAGATGCAGCATTTGAAGTACAAAGAGGTCAAATAATAGTCTTAAAATTGTAGCTCATTGTAGTCCAGCCTGTCAAGACATAGATTCCATCCTTCTAGTTGAAAACATCCGTGTCATCTGTAACTATTCCCTCTCCCTTACCCCTTGAATGCTCTAAGGAGGGTGGAACTATAATCTAGGAAATATCCCTGTTCTAGGATCTTCCCATTTTAAACCCTTGCTCCACACGTATCACTGGTGCAGTGTGTTCAGAAAATGTAACTGCCCTTGTTAGAATCCTGTAGAAGTTCCCTATGTATGGAAGTTAGAGCTAAGCCTCCATAGCATGCCTTATGCGATTCTGCTTGCTTTTGTAACAGCTATTTCACCATATATTCCCCAATACTCTATTTGAATGAGTGCCATTTTCAAATATGCCACATCCGTTCGGAAACCCCTTGAACTTCTACCTACAGTTCCTACTTTTTGGAATGCCATTCTCCACTTGGAAAATTTCTACCTCCCACTTTCAAACTTGCCTTCCTGATAAAGTCTTCCCCAAAAATGTCATAAATTACCCTACTCCCTATGGCCCACTCCCACAAACCCAGAGCAGTGAGCTTATTTCTTCTTTTACCGCATTTCCTATACCATCTCATCTATGTGCCATTTGTGCCCATAGAACCTGGGATGTTTTACTGTCTCCTCTTTAGGATGAACTGCTTGAGTATAGGTATTACACCTGCTATTAATAAATATTCAATACCTGTTTCATTTAATTTCATTTATCTAACAAATATAAACTGAACCTATTTGGTTCTAGGCTCTGGCACATGGGGTAAAGAGCATAAGATCCTTTCCATTACGCAATTTACAGCAAAATAGATGCTCACTAAAAACAAGTAAGAGCACTGGAGTACAATGTTTGTTTTAACAGGAAGAATATTGTGCACTATTGACACCTAAGCGGGAGTCTAACTCGATAAGAGTCATGGAAGTCCTCTCTAAAGAAGTCACATTTAAGCCAAGGCCCCAGAAATATTCCAACTGAAGAGCTTTCCTCATCAACAAATGG
The DNA here is from genome assembly GCA_004026665.1 of Murina feae. Lineage (NCBI taxonomy): Eukaryota > Metazoa > Chordata > Mammalia > Chiroptera > Vespertilionidae > Murina > Murina feae. The sequence goes on along the minus strand of PVJC01030101.1, from coordinate 8,911 downwards.
GACTTTTCACTATTTCTTCAAGATGATCTGTTAAGGACAGGGACAAAGATAGAGATTTGTGAAATCTTTCTAGATATCCACCACTAATTAATGTTCTGGAGGATATGACCAAGGGTGATATTCAAAATGTTTAACAGCAGGTACAACACAGTATCAACTAGTCAAACTACCACCAGCAACCAGGCTCCCAGCCTCATGCAGGCAGGCTAAATGTCAGTCCTGAGAAGAAAAATCCAACCTGCTGTGAATCTCTCTACCTGGAGAAAGCACAGACACCCTACACATAGATGCAGCTCTGGCCTGCCTCTTTTCATGGAAGGCTTTATTCTGCATATGCTGAGACCAGACATGCATGCAGGACTTTATCTCCTAAATGTATGCACTGTAAACCTGGCTGTGCACCCACTGCCTCCTATAACAACTATCTCTTGAGTCAGCTAAACTCTCTGGCTGCTGTTTTCACAGACCCTTTCCATTTAATACTCCTTTAAATCAACACAGAATAAGTTCAAAAGTGCCCAGTGTCTGCCTTTATTGCTTGGGGCTTTCTTTATTTGCCTCCTACTTGACTGAGGAATTCTAAACACTTGTCTGCTGCTCAGTGAGGCCACTGGGATGTCAGGTCATATGTTTCATTGGGGTCTATATCCTGAGAGAAACCAGAGAAAAGCCTCAGCTGTGATGTCTGCCAAAAAAGAAGGAAAGGGAGAAGAGATCTATGCCACTGATTCCATTCCAGCCCCTTTCTTTATAGACTTTATAAGAGTCTGAAACAGCAACAAGCTTACCTTAGACACATTGACGGTAAATAATAGTATTAAATAAGAAGAACACACCAGCACAAGTTTTCAGCAACTTTGTAGAAGTAAAGAATATGTTTTTGGTTTATAGTAAAGCTCCCTTTTAAGGAGTAGAGTCTTGTGCATGTATCCATGGAGGGAGGAATGCCACCAAAATGCAGTTCATGAATTCTCCCAACTGGCTAATTGGTCCATCTTATGCAGAGAGATGTTGTCATCAACCTAATCATGTACGCAACTTACAGCAGACAAAAGTAACATTTTTCTGATACCACACCCCTCCCTTTTCCCCCTTTCCCCCTTCTATTTTCAGCCAATCTGTGAAACTCTAAAAGCCTCTAGGCTGAACCACTGCCTCCTCCACAGAAAGCACCGCACTGAGGGCCCCTCGGTGGGCTGGGGCTTTCACTGTTGAATAATACCTAGAATCTGAGCCCTACCAGCAACTGTGGGATAATATAATCAGCACCTTCCCAACCCTTCAGAAACAAGAATATTCGAGAGACACAGCTCACACCAGTTTCTTCCATATAACATACAACTTCTTTTTCTTCTTCTTCTTTCTACCTGGGTAAATCCAGGGGCCTCCAGCTGTTCCTGTCAGTCAAATCACCAGTATTTCCTTTTTGGGAATATATTTTTCCTGAAGCAGCATTTTAGCACCAGATCAGCACCTAATGCATTAATGCTTTTTGTCACCTAGCAATATTTGTCATCCAAAGGGCTAAGTAATACAGTTATCATCTATTAGGTTATATTTGCTTGCAGCTTTCAGTCTCACTGTAACCTGCATTTTAACCACACAAAAAGCTCTGAATGGGAAAGCAGAAGTGCCATTAGAGTTCAGAAATACTTAGTCACTGAGTTCTATCTATTTCTCTTCCTTAGTATTTTCACCCCTCCCCTCCCAGACCCTTTTTCACCCCGAATTCAATTTTTCAAAGAATTTAACTTTCTGGACATATAGCAAGTGTTCAATAAATCTATAATAATAAAAGCATAATATGCTAATTAGACTAGACAAAGCCTGGGCTTCGAGAGAAGTCTGGGTCCCAGGTGCCAGAGGGAAGCCAGTGCCAGCAGCCAGGGGAAGGAAGGCCTACTACTGCACGAATTTTGTGCATCGGGCCTCTAGTGTTTGATAATCTAATTTAACTCACTGGGCATAGAAAGATATTTCAGAGAGTGGAGATTCTCATTGCAGAATTTTATGCTCAGCAGGAAACTTGGAAATCACACACCACAAGTTTTTCATTTTGTAGATGAGGAAACTGAGGTAGAGTTCCCATCCACATTCCCACCTGGCTGTTTAATGGTATTGCTAAGACCTCTTATTTTCAATCTACACGATACCATGATTCTAAAAATGCCTCCCTCTTTATGGTCCATGTGTTCCAACTGGAATACAATGTTGTTTTGCTATCACCTTAACCCTGGGAGTGTGGTTAATAAAAACTTTTCATTTCAAAGATGAAAATTTTTAAAAGCTGGCAAGTATAAAACTAGAATTATTTGTTTACCCAAGACAGCTCCTTTAAGATTTTTACAAACCAGGTACCAGAATTATTACCTGGGCATCTTTCAAAATAAAATTTCTCAACAAGAACAGTAATTCAAAAAGATATATGCACCCACAAAGATACAGAAGCAACCAAGGAGTCCATCAATAGATAAATAGATAGAGAAGATGTGGTACACATACACAATGAGCTATGATTCAGCCATGAAAAAAGAATGAAATTTTGCCACTTGCAAGAACATAAGTAGACATAGAGGGTATTATGTTAAGAGAAATAACTAAAAGAGAGAAAGAAAAATACCATATGATTTCACTTATATGTGGAATCTATAAAAAAAAACACAAATAAAACAAAAACAGACTCATAGAAACTAAGACCAAAGGGGTGGTTATCAGAAGGAAGGGGGTGAGGAGATAGGGGAAAGGGGAAAAATATAGTCAACAATATTGTAATAGTTTGCACCATGACAGATGATTATTAGATTAGTGAGATGATCTCACTGTAAGGAATAAAAATGTTGAATCACTATATTATACACCTGAAACTAATATAACAAATACAAGATTGTACACCAACTACACTTAAATAAAAATAAATTTAAATGTATCATCCTATATAATAATAGACAAACGTGCAAATTAGCCCTTACTCCGCTACACTAAACCATGCCCACCAGCCAATCCAGAGTGATATACACATTAACCCAACAAAGATGGCAGAGGCCAGAGTCCGGATACTTGCCTCGCAGCCACAGCTACCATGAGAGCATCCCGGCTCTAGCCACTCCAGGTCTGTTAGAGACACAGAAGTCAGGGGAGACTGAGAAGCCAGGCTCCAGCGCCTGAGGCTGGCTGCAGCCTAGGGGACCAAGAAACCACCTTCCCTGTGATCCAGGCTGCAGCAGAGGGAGAAAACACCCAGGGTAGACAGAGAACCAGAGCTCAGTGCCTGATGCTGGCTGCAGCCTAGGAGACACCTGTTGCAGGCCATTGGCATTGGCAGGTCCCAAATGGAGGGGTGGATGGTCCGGAGGTGGAGGCGCTCCTGCTTTGCAGCAGCAGTGCCCAAGCTGCACGGGCCTTGGCCACTCTCGCTGGGCCCGGTGTCCTGGGCAGGGAATGGGAGCAGGATAATGGTGGGAAGGCCAGAGAAGGGGGGGGGGGCTTGAACACCTGGCCGGGGCTGAGCCCTGTGCTGGGGGTTAACGGCCCCTCCTCATGGAAGCTTTAAGGAGGGAAGAAGGGCTGCTCCCTCTCTCTCTCACACACACACACACCCTCCTGGGCCTCCTATCTGGCTGGCTCCACTGTGGGCAGGGGTCTCCTGTGAGGGGCCCCAGGTCTCCCTTCAAAGCTGGGATGAACCCCCAGGGGAGCCAGGAGACAGAGAGACAGGCGGAGGGCTGGGCGGAGGGAGCAGCAGCCTGGGAGAGTTTTGGAGGAAGTAACCAGGTGGGGGAGGGGTGAAACAGGGAGGGGGCCTCAGGATTCCTCCCACTATGAACTAGCAGCTGCTGGAGCTGCCCCCTCCAGGTGGGCCCTGGGGCAGCCTAGGGCTGGTGGGTGGGGAGCCTGGAGGTCATGGCAAGCCTCCCAGTGGGGGTGAATGGGGGGTGGAGTGGGTGGAAGGTCCCAGTAAGCCGAGGGAAGCAAGACATTCTACAGCAGATAATGACCATCACGGACCAGAGCCTGGACGAGGCCCAGGCCAAGACACATGCCCTAAACTGCCACCGAATGAAGCAGCGCTCCTTAGCGTCCTGTGTGAGATCAAGGAGAAGACCGCCTCAGCATCTGAAGCTCCCAGGAGGAGGAGCTGGTGGACCCCCAGCTTATGCGCTTGGACAACATGCTTCTGGCAGAAGGTGTGGCTGGGCCTAAGAAAGGGGGAGAGGGGTGCTCAGCGGCAGCAGCTGCAGCCACAGCAGCCTCTGGGGACAGCTTGTCCCCTGACAAGTCCATCGAACACTCGGACTATGCAGCAAACTCGCCCAGATTCGCCACATCTACCACTTGGAGCTGAAAGGTATGAGCAGGCATCTAAGGAGTTCATGGCCACACGTCATGAACCTGCTGAGGGAGCAGAGCCGCACGGGCCTGTGGCACCCAAGGAGATGGAGCGGGTGGTGAGCGTCCTACACTGTAAATTAAATGCATTCAAATGCAGCTCAAGCAGAGCTCCTGCAAGACCGTCATGATCCTGAGCTCGGGGTTCCTGGATGCCAGACGGAAACGCGGAACTTCAGCAAAAAGGCCACCGAGGTCCTAAATGAGTATTTCTATTCCCACCCGAGTAACCCATATCCCAGTGAAGAGACTAAGCAGGAGCTCGTCAAGCAGTGTGACATCACCGTCTCTCAGGCCTCCAACTGGTTTGGCAACAAGCGGATTCGCTCTAAGAAAAATAGCAGAAAGTTTCAAGAGGAGGCAAACATCTATGCCATCAAGACCACCATGTCTGATGCCCAGGGGGGCCACAGCAGCACCAGCTCCCTGACACCCCCTTCTTCTGCAGGCTCTGGCGGCTCTTTAAATCTTTCAGGATCTGGAGACATGTTTCTGGAGATGCTCGGGCTCAACAGACATGCCTACCCTGCTTTCCAGGTGGAATCACTCCAACTCTCGATGGGCTTGGGGGCTACGGAGATAACCTTGGGGGAGGCCAGATGGACAGCCCTTGGGAAATGAGGGCAAATGGTGGCTGACAGGAGGCTGTGACCCTGTCCTCAATGATGTCCCCAACAGAAGAACCAGGAAACATTCATTCTGACACTTCCAACTGCTCTCACCCCTCAGGGCCCCCGGGTGTGGGCTCACGAGGTGACTCTTGATGAGAGGACAAAGGCCAGAGGACAAGCCCCAGACACAGGAGAAGCACAAGATGGAGAAGGGCACATGGGGTCGCCCTACCTCAGCCGACTCAGTGCTGGGGTTGCTGACTACATGGCAAGGAAAAGGAGGTCCCCTAAGGGACAGGTGGGGTCTGTCTCCCCTTTTTCCCTTCTTTTCAATCTTTTTCTCTCCCCATTTCTTACACAGAAACTCACCCAGAGCCCTATCTTTCACATCCTCTCTCTCTCTCATAGACACATACATAACTATTCTGTTTCTCTCTCTCATAGTTACATGTACAACTATTGTTTCTCTATAGATACATAATATCTCTCTCAGACACATATATGATTATTCTCTCTCTCTCTCTCTCTCTCTCTCTCTCTCTCTCTCTCTCTCTGGTTTCACCCATTCTCTCTCCCCCACTCCTTATCTGCTCTGGGATCTATGGAGATACCAGCCTTGCCCTACCTACCACAGATGCCAAAAATGGGGACACAACTTCTGGACAGATGACCTGGCAACCCCCCACCCCCAGGCCTCCCCCCTCCCCTTCCAGACAGCTTTATTACCTCATATGCAACTCATCTTAAACCAATAGAAATGCTCAGTGGGGAAAAAGAGGGAAGGAGGGAGGGAAGAACTTTATAAGTGGACAGCAGAGTTAAAGAAAGAAAGAGGATGTATGATTGAACTTTAGGAGCTATAATGAAAATCAAGTATAGTTGTGTACTGGGGACAGATTTTAAAAGTAGGAGTCAGAAAAGAAAAAAAAGATAAATGATAGTGAATAATTAGGGAAGTAGATAAATAGGTATTAAAAACAGTAGAAGTAAGTAGAGAAGAATGTATGGGAAAGGTAGGATGAGAGAGAAAGAAGGAGGGAAGAAAAGTTTTAAAGAGGGAACTGGTAGAGCTTAAAAGGAGAATGGGAAGAAGGAAGGAATGGGGGAGGGAGCAATTAGGTCCGAGGGAGGAAGTGAAGAAAAAAATTAAGATGGGAAGGAAGGAAAAGGGGAGGGAAGGCAGGGGTAAAGATAAAGGAAAGAAGGAATGTGGTGAGGGAAGGAGGGTAGTAGAAAAATGGGAAGAAGAATGATGGAACAGAAGTAGGAAATAAGGACGAAAGAAAAGTTTATAAATGATGAGTTAGTAGGAAAAGTGTTACATAAAGGAGAGAGAAAAATTGTGTGAGAGGGAGAAGCCAATAAGGAAGTCAAATACAATTGTGTGTGAAAGGGTTAAGACTAAAAAAGAAAGTTAATAGGGGTGACCAAGCCGGCGGGGGGGGGGGGGGGGGGGGGGGGGGGGGGGGGGGGGGGGGGGGGGGGGGGGGGGAAATGAGGAGTGACCAGGCTGGCAGGGGAGGGCAGTTAGGGGAATTAGGCCAGCAGGGGAGAGCAGTTAGGGGGATCAAGCAGACAGCATGGTTAGGGCAGGCAGGCAGGTTAGCGGTTAAGAGCCAGAGTTCCCGGATTGTGAGATGGATGTCCAACCGGCAGTTGGAATCCCCCGAGGACTCCTACATTGGAGAGGGTGCAGGTTGGGCTGAGGGACCCCCGTACATGAATTTCGTGCACCAGGCCTCTATTATATTATATAATTTCTCAGGCAAATCAATCTTGGGCTTGGCAAAACTTGAAAATCTGTTTGTTCATTGCTCCTTTTTCATTTGTTTGTTTTTATTTGTTCTCTGATTCTGCTGCACATCAAGTTTGGAGTCTGCAAACCTCATCAGTGTCTGCTCCTTAATCACACCCAGTCATGGATGGCATTGAATGTGTACTTTGAGATACCTGAGGAGGGTGACATTACTAGTTTTCTCCTGCAACTGCAACTAAAATCAAAATACAAGTCAAAAATTGTAACCTATAATAATCATTAGAATGTAAACTATAAATCCCACTTGCTAGATCATCAAAAGTAAGTTCATTCTCATACCGGTGCCTGGCCCCTGGGGAGTGGCCCCAGCACTGCCCTTCCCAGCATGTGAACAGCTGGAGAAGCTGTGCAGCAGAGGCTGAAACCTCAGATGGCAGCGGCAGCGGCAGCAGAAATGGAAATCACAAGGCAAGTGTAATTCAAAACTTACATATTTCAGTAGACAAACTCTTGCCAACATATAGTTCCAGCACTTTGTGGCTCTAATTCCCTCATACCACCTTCTTTCCAAGTAATTCCATGAGTTCTAGGAATGTCCAGAACTGCACATGCCCAGGCCAGAGAACAATTTATCCTAAGTAATTCATCAAGCTATAGTTTATGCTTTCCATTCGTTTTGGTTACTAAGCAACCTCCAGGTCACTCAGGATAATAATCTGATTCTTTTTCCAAGGGAGGTGACATAATGTATGATCCCGGTGTGGAGCTTGTGTTTACTGGGGGGAATCTGGGTCAAACATTTAGCCTCTGTATGTAAAATGAGGGTGGGAGACAGCTCTTTAGCTGGTTATGATTCCAGACAACACACATAAAGCACCAGGTTGTTTTTATTTAACATCAGCCTGAGAACAAGAGAGCAATGGCAGCAAAAAGGGTCAGATATGGGTTTAGGTTGGAACAATCCAGTTAACAGAGGAGAGACATTTCCACAGCCCTCCAGCATCCCTGCTATAGCAGATCCCTCTGGAAAACTGCAGAAATGGTTGTTGCCACAGTGCATTGCAAAACTCACTGTGTCATTTCTGCAAAGCCTTGAACTGGCTTCAACAAGGGCCTGGGCCAGTCTCTGGCTCAGCATCAATGGCTTTCTGAGGCCATGGCCTTCACAGTTGCTCCAGCACTTAGTATACAAGCTGTGTCCATGACTTGGGGCCAATGCAGGTGACCCGCTCTCAGCTCCATAATAGCCACTTATAGTGGGTATAGCCTCCTTCCTGAAAGGCACTTGGGGGGAAAGGAGAACAAGCATTCAGACAAGTCCACAAATTTGCTCTCAAATATCTCTTTCAGGAAAAGTCAAAAAATCAAAAATAAAGGTCTCAGCTACTCAAGTACTCAAAGCTTTTGTATTTAAGAGGCTGCCTGATTTAAGTAATTTAAAAATCAACTAGAAACCAGAGTTGGGACTCCTAGTGCAGGGCTTACTGACAGCTCCCTGTGACTAGGAGCCTACAGACATAGCCTCACTGAATGTCCTCAGGATCCTCTTCCATAAGAAGGGGGAAGTGGTGAGTTCTCTGTGTAAACCCAGTGATAATGAGAGCTAAGTTGCTGAGAGTAATGGCCCTGGCTACCAAAAGTCATGGAGAGAGTGGAGACAATTCTTGTAACCCTCACAGAATCTGAGCCTGCCAAGCATAGGAGCTGCTCAAACCAGACCTTTAACCCCAACAGCCAGGAGTACAATTTGCTTTCATCAGCAATGTATGGATGGAGATTGAATAAAGCAGAAAGAGCTTAGAGTCTGGAAGCTTACTTAGGGTTGACTCAAGCTCCACCAATCAAATTGCTGCCTAACCTTAGGAAAGCAACAAACTCTGGGTTTACATATGTAAACTCTGCTGAGATGCTGCAAGAAGCCTTCTGATCTCCCAGTGTCCTAGTCCCAAATGTGATCTGTACACTCTCATCAGAACCATTAAAATGCAGATTCCTGGGCACCACTTAGACCAACTAAATCAAAACTAAAGGGAGGAAACTAAGAAATCTGCATTTTAACAACCTTTCACGTGATTCTTATGAACACTCAAGATTGAAAGTTACTGACTTAGAGGATGTCAACAGTGGGGGTGGCTGCACATTTGTGGGGACGGGAGTA
>PVJC01030100.1:0-21420 GCA_004026665.1 Murina feae | reverse complement strand
CAGTGGCAGCAGCAGAGGTGTGATGGGGCGTCACCTTCCCCTGATTGCCGGGTCATCTCCCACCCTTAAGGGTTCCTGGACTGTGAGAGGGGGCAGGCCAGGCTGAGGGACCCCTCTCCAGTGCATGAATTTTCATGCACCGGGCCTCTAGTTCATACCATACAATTCAGCCTTTTGAAGTGTAAAAATTCAATGATCTTCTAGTATATTTATAGAGCTGTGTAAGCATAGCTGGAATAAGCTTCAGAACATTTTTATCACTCCACACACACTGTATCAGTTGTTCCCCATTTTTCTCCAACCCTCTCCTCAGTCCTATGCCACCACTAATCTGCTTTCGGTCTCTATAGATTTACCAGTTCTGGACATTGATAGCAATGGAATCACACAATATATTTCATAGAGTTAGGGCTTCCACCTATGAACTCTGGGAAATAATTCATTCCTAACATTTACCCTTCCTTGTTGACTGAGGAGCATCTTTAGACTTGGGCATTTGCATAGGGCATGGAGCATGGCCATGTGTCAGGCCTCCTGCTTTAACACCAGGTGGGCATGGAGAACCGGGCTCACCATGGACGTTGTTAGACACCTTGAGTCCTTTGGGTCAGCACAAAGTCACTGCCAAGAACTACAAAGAGGGACCAGAGTAGCACGAAGGCCTGCCAGAGCAGAAGCGAGGATGGGAACCTGTGACTGAAAGCACGACTCTTCCCGGCCTGAAGCTCAGCCACAAGCCTCCCCACTCTCGTCTGACTGGAGGCCAAGAGGTGGCTGCCACCATGCAGCTGCTCCCCCAGCGTGGCTCTTCGCAGTGCTGCCTGCAGCCGCTGGCTCCCCTCTTCTTCCGACTCGAACAGGGCAGCCAGGATGGAGAAACAGAACCCTGGCTGGTGTTGCTCAGTGGATAAAGCGTTGGCTTATGGACCAAAGGGTCCAGGGTTCGATAATGGTCAAGGGCACATACCTCGGTTGCAGACTCCTCTCTAATCCAGGCCCTGGTAAGGGGTTGTGCAGGAGGTTACCAATCGATGCATTTCTTTCACATTGATGTTTCTCTCTGTCCCTCTCTCTTCCACTCTCTATAAAAACTCAATGGAAAAAATATCCTTGGGTGAGGATTAAAAAGGAATGGAAAAACATGTTTCTGATCAGTTTCCTTGGAATATGCTTAGGGAAGTAGAACGGAGAGAACTAGTTCTTGGTCAATTTCTGTTTGCATTCCTATGTTCCAATAAGATGATGTGTCCAACTGATTAATGCCCCAAGTATCTGCTGCCCGGCCTATGGGACAGCTCCCGCCCTGTCCTGCACGGCCATGCAACTCTTTAGCTCATCAAATGTGAGCAGACACATGAGTGATCTCTCAGAGGCTCAATGGGCCCAAGCATGGGCCACTGTCCCTTCTGCCTGAACACTGACTCTGACATCCCAGAGGCCAGTTTCCAGAGCAAAGGCAACATGAGATGACAACCCACCTTTGTTGTTGTCAGCTTTGGAGCTTTAAGGTCATTTGTTATAGCAGCAAAATATAGCTTGAGCTGACTACAGTGAGTATTTCTTCAGTTTGAAGCTACCTCAACAGGGCCCCATTAACTCATATGGCCATCACATTCTCTGAATAATTTGGAGTCTTTCTTTTCATGGAGGACATCATTCAGAAGAGAAAAGAGAGCCCGCCATACCCAAACGATTTGGATTCTTCTTAGCCTGCAGTGGCACTTCAATTTGGGATCATGAAACCATTCTAGAAGCCAATAAAAACTCGAAACACTGCCCTCTGTAGAAATGCATAATTGCAATAAAAGATACACATTTTTAGCAAATGATTTCAAGGACTTCACCGCATCTCTGAATCACCTCTGATTTAAGGTCTAACTTCAGTCTTTCTTCAAAAATCCCCAGCAGCAGAGCTAAGTTGGAGAGCTGAGACCTGACGTGGCACGTCAGAGCCCTCCGCTGGAGGATGCCCTCCCCAGCAGCAGGTCACCAGTGTCAGCACAAAGCAGACCATCATGACCAGTGTGCGGAGCTGCACACAGCAGCATGTTGGGAGGCATCCATTGTATAGGAAAACTCAAGGCCATCCAGCTGGCAAGTGAGAAATGGATCTTACCCTAAATCTACCGGCTTCAGACCTGGCATTGTCCATGGGCCCTGCCACTCAAACCCAGGCACAGGACCCTCGTGAGAAATATAGCTCATTTTGCTGAAGCACCAGTTTTACTAGGAACTTTTTTTATCATCTGTGTATAACAGAAAACCCCCAAATAGTAGTATGTGGTGATCAATTCTACATGTCAACTTGCCTGGGCCAAGGGACACTCAGACAGCTGTTTGGAATTATTTATGGGTGTGCTTGTGGGGTACGTCTGGAAGAGTCGGGAAGACCTGCCCTCAGCAGTGTGGAGGCCCCACCCAGCCCCTGGAGGGCCCACTAGCACAGGAAGGTGGAGGAAGGGTGTCCCTGAGCTGGGACGTCTTTCCTCTCCAGCCTCCAACACCAGCATTTCTGGGTCTTGAGATTATAAACTCAGACTGAGGTTTCTGTCATCAGCCCCAGAGTCTCCTGCAAGCTCAGAATAAATAACCCACCGTTCTTCCTGGGTCTCCAACTCGAAGATAGCAGATTGGGGGGCATCTCAGCCTCATGAGCCAATTTCTATTACCCTCTACCCCATGATGTAGCTTCCAGCCTTAAGGTCATCTCATAGTCCAAGATGACTGATAGAGTATCAACCCTCACAGTCGAGTTCTAAGATGAAAGCATGAGGAGCTGGGCACAGCAAAGGATGCTGCCATCTTCCCATCTTGCAGAAGCAAATGAAGGAACTTCTAAGCCTTTCAGCACAGCGGGAGGCTGGCCCCTCCTGCACCCTCCCCAAGGCTTGCTGCCTTTGGGACACAGCTCCCAGCAGAACCCAGGCCCTGGGATGGGAGACCCTGGGGTCCGATGAAAGTGGAGCCTTCATTACGGGGTGGAGCCAAGGAAGGGGGCAAGGGTATCAGCAAGGTCACTGCCTTAAAATGATGCCATTTTATTATCAAACAGTCAATGCAGTCTTCCTGAATGGGAGTCAGCTTTATGGGGGACAAACCGCAGCGGGAGAGGCCAGCTTTTCTGTCCACGGTGGTTCCCGTTTTCTGAGGCGGCCGGGAGTGTGTGAGGGCTGGGCCCGGGAATGCACCCGCAAGGCCTTAACCCACCCCTACTTCCATCACCTCCAGTCCTCTTCAAGTCAGGCTCCATGGGTGGGGCAGGAAAGCAACAGGGCACCTCCTCTCAACTAAGCACACAGGAGCATCTTTGAGGTCTTGTGCTTTATTTCTAAAATCCACGTGGAGGTAGTTCTTCCTCACACTGCCCACTCCTGGTACCTGTGCATTTAGCCATCTCCCCCGCCCCCCTCCCTTACCCCAAAGGACACCGACCCAAGGCCCTGGGCTCCCAGCCCCTCACCTCCCTCAGGGTGTCCCTGCTGTCAGGAGGGAGGCCTTGGTGTCCAGGAGGCATGTGGCTCTGGCGCCCACTGATGCCGGGTCGCAGAGGCCGGGCTGGGCACGCTGTGCTGGTGACAGACCTGCTGGGCACACTGTCCTGTCTGCAGCTAGAAGGCAGGCCTTCCTGCCTGGTGGGGTATGGTCTTAAGCCCTGATGGTCCCTCATGGCAACCAAACGGGCACCTGAGGGTGAGGAGTCAACCCTGGCCAAGCTGGGACAGCTCCCATGTCTCCATGGCAGCTGGTAGGTGTGTGCAGGGCGGGTGGGGGCTAAGACACCATTTGTCCCCATGTGTCTTCACCACAAGACATCATGAGCCCTTTCCCGTTACATTGCTTGGGAGAAGGTGGGTCAGATAAGTTTTAAAAACATATTAAAGACCGTGCAGAAGCCCGAGCCTCTGACATGCTGGCATAGGGCTGGGCTCTCCAGGGACGCACTTCTGAACAAGCTCCCATTCAGCTCTTGGCACAAGAGCCAGGCTGTGGCTGTGGCTGCGGCCCAATTCAGCTTCCGACTCTGCCGCCGCCAGCTGGGCACTCCCTCCCTCCAGGGCCAGAGAGACTTCTATTTCGGGTGCCAGGTGACACACCCTCTGGCTCCAAGCACCACAGTCTGTGCAGGACTCGGGAAAACAGCTTGGACAAGGCGGGAAGTGAGCGACCTCACCGACAGATGCTGGGCTCGCCTCCAAGACACGTCCCAGGTCTCTGCAGCCTCGCTTGCCCCGCAGCGGCCCTCGATGCTACCACACACACTCATGGATTCCCGAGGCCCCTTCACCAGCCCCCACGCCTGGCAGAACAGGCAGAGTGGAGTCAGGATGGGCGGAGCTGCTGCAGGGCCCACCCCATCAGGTGTCTCCAGACCCACGTTTGGGCAAAAGTTCCCACCTGGATTTGTCAGGGAGCCTGGCCGGGTGCCCACTGACACGGTCCTCGCCTTCTGCCACCTCATGGGGAGCCGGCCCCTGGGTCTGCCCAGGGCGACAGGTGATGGTTACCTGGTTGCTTGGGTGCCTGGCTGTCTCCGACTCCCTCCACCAGGCCCCTCCTTGGGAGCCTGCTCCGGCTGACCACAGCGCTTACCTGAGGGCACAGTGGCTGGTCTAGTGCATCTGCAGCCCAGACGCCTCTGCGCTAGGAACTCGTGCCGTTCATGCCTGAATTAACAAACCCCACTGTGTGGCAGGAGACTCCTCAGGGTGGCGTGTTGTAAGGAGTATCTGGCTGTACACCGGAAACTAACAGAACACTGTCAACTGTAATTGAAAAATGAAGTTTAAGACTCCCATTCTTAATACGCCGCTCCTGTGTGTGTGTAAAGTGCATGCATGTCACCCAGCCCTCAAGTGGCTCCGTGCCCGCTGAGCGGGGTGCCAGCACTCCGCAGACTGCTCCTCTCTCACGGGTCCCACGCTGGCTCTCTTTTACTAACACCAGGGAGGTAAGCAGCATAAAAGGTGCACTTTTAATGAAGAAAAGTCATGTTCATTGTAAATACTATTCACACAGACACACAGGGCAGATGTCAACAGTACTAGGGGCTTTATTTCCATCTGGCTGCCCCTCCCTCTTGGCCAAGAAAACAAATACATAAATAAATAAATAAATGACATTTGACATTTGAAAACAAGATAAAAACAATCACAAAACAAAATAAGCCCTTTCATTCATGCCTGGTGCTGACATCAGTGAAACATTAGAAAAACTGTTAAGAAAAGATCATTGCTTCCCATTAAAATCACAGCATACTACAAGCAAGCACGGGGCACTGGCCCAGGCCCCTGGAGCAGGGGAAGGACACCGGGAGGTGTTTCGGAGATGAGAGAGTGAGCCGGGAGGCTGGTCCGGCACCCAGGCAGGTGAGGTGTGGCTGACGCCACAGGAGGACGCGCTATTTCCAGGAGCCCTCGGCATTGTGCCCCGTGCCGAGCCCGAGGTCGACAGACACAGCGTGGCAGCTGGGGCAGCTCCTGTCGGGCCTGCATGGCTGGCAGGCCTTGGGTCTGGCATTTAGAGCTGCACTGGCCACTTGGTCTGGTCCACTTTTGAAGAGGGGCCGAGCCTTTGCAAGAGTTGGGTGTTGGATCTTCCAAGCCGCTCGCCAGCTCCCTCCAGGGAGCACCCCACAAAAGAGCCGAGTCAACACGCCTTGCACGGTCCCGGGTGCTTTGGGTGGGTGGGTCCAGGCAGGGATGGCGCGAGTTGTAACTCACAGGAACAAGGGGTGGTGGCACCACAGCTGGTGGAGACGCGCAGTGAATCGTCGACCAGGAGTGCTGATTAGTGATGCCTGGCACAGCCGAGGGAGCAGCCAGGGTGGCATCAAGAGCTCCTGCACCTGCCCTGACTGGTGTGGCTCAGTGGATAGAGCCTTGGCTTGCCGACTCAGGGGTCCCAGGTTCGATTCCGGTCAAGGGCATGTACCTTGGTTGCGGGCACATCCCCAGTGGGAGGTGTGCAGGAGGCAGCTGATCGATGTTTCTGACTCTCTATCCCTCTCCCTTCCTCTCTGTAAAAATCAATAAAATATATTTAAAAAACAAAAAGAGCCCCTGCCCTGCACCTGCCCTGTGAGCGGCCCGCCCAGCCTGGAGCTCCTGCCAGCACCTGCGCTTCACTGGCACATGTGCGTGTCCCCGTTCCGTCCAGGCTCCGAGCCCCACCCCCTCTCCAGATGCGCCCTGCGAACTTTCTAATTAAAGTCAGGGCCTTCGGGGCCTACTTTATTGTGCTCACAGCCCTTCCTATACAATCCCACCACGGATGGCCAATGGACTGGCTCCTGTAGATGCTCAGCAAACAGGAGTTTGAGCAGACGCTCGTTTTTAACCCCAACGCAGGATGGCTCTACCCATTCCTTGCTGTGGCCTCAAGGTTTCTGGGGAGCCCCTCGGAGCCGCTGGAGTCAGGGACCAAGGGCCCCCAACTGCTCTCATCTCCTCATGGCTGCCCAGGAAGATGCTGAGAGCAGAGCACACGCTCGGGCACTTTCCAGCTTAAGACATCTTCCTACCCTTGACCAACATTAACCCAGCAAGAGCTTCTTAGCACAATGGAGCCCCACTCCCGCAGGCATCTAAAAGTGGCCCCGCACTGGGGGTGAGCCTCGCTTTCCTCCTCATCCTCCCTCCCTAAGGAGCCCCTCGCACCTGCACGGTCAGGACCCACCCCTGCTGCACACTGTCTAGTGTGGGGACAGCTCTCATCCTCCCAAACGGTGAAGCATGGACTGGCCCTCAGGTGGCACAGAAAGCCTGTCACTTTACCTGCACCCACAGTGCCCCTGGGAGACACCGGACACCATGAGCCCCACCCTTCAACCTTCCAGATTTTGGAGGGGCTGGACTTGGGGTTTGACTCTGGGAAATTAGGACAAGGACAAGGGAGCGTGCCAAGCTTTCTGTTACCAGGACAAACCTATTTTCAAATGAGGGTCCTGAGCCATTTCTAGTCCCTTTCTTTCAGTGCTGGTGCAAGCGATGGCGGGACCAGCAGCCTCCAGGGAAGGCCCTGGCATTCTGGAGGCAGCGTGGGGCCTCCTGGCAGTAAGCCAGCTCTGCTTGTGGGACGCCAGGCCTGACAGTGCCTTTTGCTTCAGCTGAGCGTTTACCAAACTGTAGGATCAGAACCAGGTTGTCTTCTGAGGCTTTCAGCGTTACTGCTCTAAGCACTGGGGCGCCATCCTCACTGCTTCCTTCAGCTCACTGCGCGCATCCCAAAGGATGCACGTGACATCGCTCATTTCCTTCCAAAACTTGGCCATCCCTTGTCCAAGCACTTCCTGCAGCCACGCGCCATGCCCCAAGCCAAGCCTGCTCCCCAAACCCTGTGCCTCCTGCTCCCAGTGGGCATACTCCAGCAATTAACAAACTAAGTTTGAAAAGGAAACATTTCCCACACAAAACTCAGATTTCAATGTAAATTTTACTATTTTATTTGTGAAAAAACTACAAGCAGAATTCATAAATAGACATTTCTATTTAAAGCAGGAAAATGATAAAGTGGCTTCTAATAACACAGTCGTGCACATGCCAGCAACAGGAATATATTAACATCTTTATTTGCTAGACGAAGAGCAGTGTCCAATATAAATTCCCCCAAACATTTAAGACCTGTGAATTTCTGACCAGTTCACAAAACCACCAACTGACACTTTCGCATGAAGAAAAATCAGATCTAAGACTCAGCTATAAAGACGGACAGAGCAGAAACCTCCGAAGCGAGACAAGCTGTCTTCCTGGGCAAATGAAAAATATAGCTTGTATAATACAGTAACAAAAATTCACAAGATTATGTTTGACATACTTAACAAGCATTCTCTATTTGTCTCCAACAAACAAAGCTAAGGAAATAATGTAACCATCTTTACACAGTAAATTAAGGTTACAAGTCATACACAAGAACAGAACTGCTTGCGCATTAAAAACTGTTCAGCTCCATTGTCATACTCTAAATGTTGGCTCTTAAACCATTTTCGGTTACATACAAGCAAAGGTTTATATATTCAGCAATTAATAAATTTTCAATAATTTACGATATGGTAGCTTAGAAAAGTAGGCTGAGAATGGTCTTGATAAGGCAGGTGAGACGTCTTTGTGGCATGCAACTCCCAGAAGCTTCTGCCATTGTTTTCAAATATCCAGATTGAAACAGAAGGGCTTTGACTGAGATGTTTTGTGGGTGTCAAGATACTCCACCTTTTAACTGCTCGACTCAGAGCATGGCGGTAAGCTCTGTACTCGCCTGAAGACTGGGTGGCGTTAAAACAATGGAACCTTGCAGGGTAACACTGTGCTTTTCGTTTTGGCTTCATAACCTGCTTACTGTGCCACCGAACACCAGGTATTTCTGACCCTTTAATATGTCTCTTTCTAACCTACACTAGTGTTTTTACACACTGCCCACCGGTTGTAGGGCAAACTGCAAATACAGGAAGTTCCACGAATTCTGTCTCCAGAGCACATGCCTCTCAATGTCAGAAGTTAAGCCTCAAGTGCCCATCGCCTGGGGCCTCAGCAGCTCGCAGGCAGCAGGGACCCGCCCAGGACACGGCAGAGGCTCCACTGCCACTTGCAGTTCCATCACGATGGCCACGTCATCCCACCTGTCCTAAAGCACCCCTCCATCCGTCACCTCCCGTTCTCTATTCATCTCGGAGGCAAAGCCAAAACACCAAGACATTGCAATCAGGAATTAGCAGCCGAGTAGCTGGCTCATCAGCTTTCCCCACTAATCTAGGAGTCCAATCACTTTACAGGAGACTAATTTTGAGAAGTTACACAGTGTTTCTGAAATGCACACCAACACTTTATGGTTCGGAAAGCAGTGCAACCCACGAGTTTGGTGACATCTAATTTTTCTTATTAAAAAGTTGATTTTCAAACTTAGCAATTCCTTATATCTCTGGAAAATAAATATGGCTGACTAATTTACCCTCCCTGAGACCCTTAATAAAAGGAATATTAAAACTTTAGAAGGAATGTCTTTGCAATATCCCACTAATATTAAATTGTGGATTTAAAATTCATAGTCAAATCACTATGTGTTATATATTCTGATACTTACAGAAAGCATTTGATTTCCTTTGGTTCATTAATAAATACTTGAAAAAGGTATCTAAAAAGATAAGCACAGCTTGCATCCCAGATGCAGGCATCACTGTGAAAGGGGACATCGTCCGAGCGCTGCGAGTAGGCTCACAGCAACAGCGGCACTGCTTCAGACCCTGTGCTTGCTTGGAGAGCAGACGAGATCATGGCGCGAGGGACGCGGGGAGTTCTGATGTAAATGGGAAAGGAACCGTTCCTTGTCGGCTACTCAAATCAAGCTGTTAATTTTTTCTTTTTACTTGTGGCCTCCAGACAGAAGTGACTTCTATTCTTAAGCATACCAGGTTTCTCACACCCACCTGTGGGGCTTCCTTACAATCAGCTGCCCTCCCAGGCTCCCTTAAGTTATGACCAAATAAAGGAAGGTGACATCAAGTCCCCAAAATGACTCTGAAGTCTGGGAACTCTGGACACGAGTGGTGGGAGTTACACAGAAGAGACCTTAATCCAAACGAGGCAAAACAAAACATGTTAAAATGCCGGCGGGTGGAAATCTTAGTGGTCTTTGTTTCTGTCTCCCCCCCCCTTCCCACAAGACAGTAAAAATGGTTGAAAAGTAACTTTAAAACAGAGTTGACTCAAGTTATCGTCAGGCCCAGGAAGGAGACGGCAGGCTCCCGGAAGTGCCCTTCCCAGCAGGGAGGCGAGGCCTGCGGCCGGACCACCTTTGGTCATGAGGACAAGAAAGGAATGGAGTTTTAAGAAGAAAAACGATTCCCACAACTGAACTGGTGGCATAAGGGAAAGGAGGGCAGGAGGCAAACCAATTTCAATGACAAACCACCAGGGCAATGCAGTGCCCTGTGTGAGTGGTGTCAGGGATTTGCTTCTTGTATGGACCAAAAATGCAGTTGAGTCCATTTCAATCCTAAAACTAAGCGACAATTTATAGACTGACCTCAGCCCCGAGCAGAGGCCTGGGAAGTGGTGGAATCGCGTATGGACACCGTGTTTTCACGAGCGAGCGCCATGTGAGGACAGCACTGTGACCACCACCGCGACGCAATGCGCACAGCCCTCGGCATGGAGCGCCGGTACTGCTGACCGACAGCCTCCCAGGCAGCACCTGGGTCAGCGATTCCGCTGCAAGTGCCAGCTCTCTGGAGCAGTCCTGAAATGGGAGGTCACGTTGTTTAAAGACCTGTGTTTTCCTCTCATCCCGTACTCCTTAGACAGATGAGAGCCACGCTGCCCGTGGGCTGGAACACACCTCGTGTCAGACTGATTTTAATGCAATGTCCATGCTTCCACAGAAGGGCCTGTCCCGGGTCTGTGACCGTTCAAGGTCGTACTCACTTCACAGTGTATCAAGCACCAGCGTTGCCATGGATTGGTTTCAAATAACCCTTTATATATAATTTTATATTTATATATAGTTATATCAAAACCGATAGTACATAGTATAACTGGAAGAAAGAAATAAACTTAGAAGGATATGCTGAGAGGATGGAGCTTGTGAACACAATAAATAAAAGTTCCCTCCCCCTCCCAGTCCACCCCCAACAAAACAGAAACAAAACCAGTTGTAATGTACATGGAAAATTGTGCACAGCAGATTTTTTTTTTTTTATAAAAAGTAGATTCAGGAGCACATCCAATTATAAATGATTGTTAGGAAAATCATATAAAACAATGGAATACATAAAAGTGTCAGGAGTAATCGTCAGGGTGCGAAATCCCTCGGTGGCATGCCAAATGCCCATGGCGAGCGGGAGTGGCCCTGGCAGCACCCCTAACAGGCCGATGTCCACGGAAGCTCTCCAGGTGCGAGCAGCATGGGCAGGTGGATTCTGAATTTCAGACCCTGATCCACAGTTTTCACAATCCCATGTGCAATCTCAGAAGGACTCGTCGTTCGCTACGGACAGGTCGCCCTTCGGAGTGGAGGAGCGGGAGGAGCCCTTGTCTGTGCTCTCCGACCCCGAGCTGCTCTGGTGCTGCTGTTCTGACCCTGCACTGGAGGTCACTGTGGAGGAGGACGTGGAGGAGGAGCGAGTCTTTTCCTTAAAGTCTGTGATAATGACGGTGACGTTGCCCACAGTCACTGCCAACTGCTGTGCAGTGCTCCTGTCCACATTTTTCAGTCGGGGCCTGAAAGCAACACCACAGGGAACAGCCAGTTACATAAGCTATGGATTAGAAGCGGTTCTGGCAGACATTATCCACACAGAGACGTCATGACACCCACCACATACCACAGCTGACCACAAAACCTGCAGCTTAACCACAGCAGTAATAGAAACCACTGCCCATTAGCAAAGCTTTGGACCACTCCAAAATTATCAATGTATCTGGCTCCTATGTGGCCACAGTGGTATAAAGTAACGCCTGCATGCACACGCGTGCGCACGCAAGCAAGCATGCACGCACGCATGCAGCTTAAGTCTCAGACCTAGTTCTCCACCCCACCCTTCAGCCTATAAACCCACAGGCACAAAACCATCTGGTTCCTGAGGAGGACTCAGTCCACTAGAGCAGCACTTGACCTTTGCAGTATGCATCAGTACCTTGAGGTGTGATTCGACTCGCTGGTCTTGGTTGTCGCATTGGCGGACTGTATGCTGTTTGCTTCACTAGGAGGGTCTTTCAGAATATCGGACTTTGGTCTAAAGGGTGCCAAGAGAGGTATTTAAAAGATAGCTTTGCTTCACCTGCAAAATAACATATCAAGCTGAGTTACCCGGAACTTACTTTGTTTTCTTGTTGGTATTTTTCTTGGTGACACTGGGACTAATTTCTTTATCTTTCTCAGGTTTCTCTTTGTCTTGCTTTTCAACTTTCTCCTTCTTCTCCTTCTTCGGGGGTGGTGGGGTGGCATACTGCTGTGCCACCTGCTGTGCCACCAGCTGAGAATTGATTCGAGGTTTTCTAAAATATTCAAGGAAAGACACACCATTATTTGCTTTATAATATCAGGTATTATTTTGGTCTCCTAATTTCTCAGGTATTTTATTACTAGTATCTGGCATCTCAAAGCTCAATTACATGGTGCTATTTCTACATTACTGCCTCCACGTGGCACAGAGGAACAGGAAGACCTTTCTCTCCTTCACATTCACTGCTTGTACGTCTACCGTAACAACACGCGCAGGTGCTCACACAGCAGCGCAGTGTCTCTCGGCCCTAAAGGGCATGTGCTGGTCCCGAGTGCTGACAACACCACTGCTTCTGAGCTGCCAAGATCAAATGCCTGTCAGCTCACAAGCACTCCCACTGCAGAGGGGTCATCTCATTCATCAGGTGGACACTGGTACTCCCTTGAAAAGAGGGTAAAATTACAAGTGTGACATTTCCCCTCAATGCAATGATTTCGATGTGGTCTGCTCCCTGCACAGACAACGCACGACACAGAGCAATAAAGGGGGTGAAGACTGAAAGTCACTATAAAAAAATCCTTAGACGACGATACGTTCATTGTGATAGCAACCATCATATCCTCATCAACCTCCAGCTGATGCTGGCTCTCAGCACAACTGTTTGCCAATTGTAAGTGGTGCCAAACACTTCTCACTCTGCACGACCATGCAGGCCCACACGGGAAGGCAGAACGAATAGCCTGTATAGTACTAATCTTCAAAGACAGTCCACCTAGTCCTAGACAGACATGTACAGCGTAATAAACTCTCCGAGTACAACGTAGGGAAGCAAACATAAAATGGATCTGTTCATGAGGTAAAATGACTAGTTGCCACAATTAACAATGCCCTCAGACCCTACAGCTCCCTCTGCTCCCCAGGATGGAGGCCTGCACAAAAGAAAAGCAAACATAAGAAAAACAAAACAAAACAAAACGAGAGCTGCTGGACCGATGGCCTCCCCGTGCTAGGCAAAGTGTGCTCCGAGCGGTCAGCGCTCAGTGGCGTGTGTCTTGGCCAGAAACATGCCAACAAAGAGGCACGATTGCCGCCCCATGAAAGCCCATGGCCACATACACCTCAGCCCAGATCACAAACGGCCGCACGTGTCACTGGGCTCAAACACAGGGTTTCAAACACAGGTGGGAGTATCCCTAGAAAAGGAGGGAGGGACTTACTCTAAGTCTGGTCCCCAAACACGCATAGCCACATCCCCCTCCCCAGCAGCAGCTGCCTCTTTCTCGGGCTCCAACAAAGGTAGCAGTAGCCATTCTGAGTCTCTCCTCCTTCAAGGAGAAGTGTGACTATGGACATCCTCATAAAGACGGTTATGCATCTCACAGATGCTAGCTGGGGACCCAAAAGCTCGCTGTCTACAGGGATCAGCAAGCATTTCCGTCTGCGTGCCGTCCACACTAACCAGACTCAGCCAGTGCTAACACTGTGAAAAATCCATTAAAACTAAGAAAAACTACACCTTGTGGGAGAATTCCCATTCGCCAGTATGTGTGCTTTACTCCAGGAAATCTCACATGAGAACAAGAGGATACCTGGACACCAGTCCACTCCAGGACACCTGGATGTCACTACCACTGGGCACTGTAATGCCAATCAACTGGACACTCCTCAATGGAGGTAGTAAAATTACCTACTGGTAAATAAAGAACAAACCAACATTGCGGAGAAAAACAAAGGAGAATGAGGGCTAAGGAGAGGGCCCGGACCCTGCTGCTGCAGGAGGTCACTGCTGACTTTTAAAGCAGGCCCTGTGGGAGCAGAGACCGGGCACCAGGGGGTAATTCAGAGCAAATGGGAGCCTTCTTGCAGAACCTGCTGGAAGGGTGAGAGGCGGAGATTTCTACAGGAAAGGGAGACACATTGCTGTGCACCAAGCTGGGAGTTGATTGAGGGGACAGGAGAGAAAGCACACACTAAGAAGTCCTAGGACACTTTTTCTCAGGCGCGAGAGGGACACTAGAGGGGCTGCCGCGGAGCATGGAAATGAAAAAGCAGAGAGGGCATTCAGAAACCATGGGCACTGGAAATGGCACTGGTTTGGTAGGTAGCAGGCAGAGCAGCGCGAAAGAGCTAGTGATGAGGAGAGAGAAAGAAACTTCCGCATCTCGTGGCCCTCCGGAGGGTGGTGTGCCTTATGGAAGTTCTCAGTGGCCCAACAAGCTTATCCAGAAGGAACACCCCCTAACCGGGCATCCACTCGGCTAGGGGCTTCCTGGACACTAGGGGAGCTGCCCATTGCCATGTCTCTGCCATGTCAGCAAACACACCCTCAGAATTCCTCTTCAGCCCAGCACCACAATCCGGATCGGCAGCGCAAGTTTACACGTGCAGGTGCTGAGATGAGCGCCACTTCTCAGCAGGCAGCACGTGTGTCCAGCGTGCGCCTAAGAAAATGAGTGGTCGAATGGTCGAGTGCCTCCCTCTGCTAATAGTCAGCCAAACAAAATTTCACAAATGAGGAGCCAAGGCCATCTGGGATCTGTCTGTTACTAAGAAACTGTGGCCTGGTGCCGATTCGTACACACTGAAAGGAAATGAATTAGAAAGTGGCTGGAGGGGCAGGACTGGGCCAGACCCATCCTGGAGCCAACCTCTCACGGCCCCTCCCGGGCCGGCTGCACCTGGGGCAGCACCACATCTCAAGGGGCATGTGCAGTCACTGCAGCTCAGCACTAAACCAGATTCAGGGCCGACAGAGCTCCAGCAGCAACATAACCCACGACCGAAGGTGGAATTGCACAGCCCTGCGAGGAATTGGGCTCCCTCCTCTCTGATTCGGGGTTCATCACCTGAGAACCATTGCTGTCAAGTCACTGCAGCTTGGCAACTCCTGTGCTGACTGTCTGCCCCCTGGTGGTCAGTGTGTGTCATACCTACCAGACGGTCCCTTAGCCCTTTATATATACTAGAGGCCCGGTGCATGGATTCATGCACATTTAAAGGGGACTAATTAGAAGGTGGCTGGGTGGAGCAGAACTAGGAGAGACCGGCTGAACATGCCCTGGAGACAACCTTTCACAGTCCCTCCCGCAGCCAGCCTCACCTGGAGTGGAGCTGGGGC
Source organism: Murina feae (assembly GCA_004026665.1). Taxonomy (NCBI): domain Eukaryota; kingdom Metazoa; phylum Chordata; class Mammalia; order Chiroptera; family Vespertilionidae; genus Murina; species Murina feae. The sequence continues at coordinate 6,370 of PVJC01030100.1, read as the reverse complement.
TCGAAGGGTGTCTGCGGAGTGAGTAGGGTCCTTCTGGCAGGTGGGTCCCTCAGCCTGGCCTGTGGTGACTGGGCTGAAACTGGCAGTCCAACATCCCCCAAGGGGTTCTGGAGTGCCAGAGGGCACTCTGCAGACTTGCTGTCGCCTAGCAGCTCCTGCGTTGAGTGGCTGCCCTCTGGTGGTCAGTGTGTGTTCATAGCTAACAGATGATCGCCCGGTCACTTAGGCGTGTGTGTGTGTGTGTGTGTGTGTGTGTATTAGAGGGCTGGTGCACAAAAAATTGTGCACTTGGAGGGGGGCGGTCCCTGAGCCCAGCCTGTGCTCTCTCACAGTCTGGGACCCCTCAGGGGATGTCCACCTGCTAGCTTAGGCCCACTCCCCAAGCAATCAGGCCTAAGCTGGCAATCAGACATCCCTCTGCAGCCCAGATGCCCTCAAGGGGTGTCCAACTGCCAGCGGGGAGCAGGCCTAAGCTGCAGTCAGATATCCTTAGCATTGCTGAGGAGGCAGGAGAGGCTCTCACCACCACCACCACTGTATTGGCAGCTGTCAGCCTGGCTTGTGGCTGAGCAGCGCTCCCCCTGTGGGAGTGCACTGACCACCAGGGTCACCTCCTGCATTGAGGGTCTGCCCCCTGGTAGTCAGTGTGTGTCATAGTGACCTGTCAATCCCAGTTGTTCTGATGTTAGGGTCAATTTGCATATTACCCTTTTATTATATAGGCTAGAAGCCTGGTGCATGGGTGGGGGTCAGCTGGTTTGCCTTGAAGGGTGTCCCAGATCAGAGTGGGGGTCCCGCTTGGGTGCCTGAGGCTGAGGGCCGTTTTCAGGCTGGCCAAGCCCCCCAGCAGGGACCCTCACCCCATGAGGATGTAGCCATACCTGGGGTGAGGGGCTGATGGCTGTTTGCAGGCTGGTAACAGCCCCCAGTGACCCAAGCTCCCACCGAGGCTGGCTGGAAGCAAGTATCTGGGGTTTATTTATCTTCTATAATTGAAACTTCATTGCCTTGAGCAGAGGCCACAGTCGGCCTAGGCAGGCTGGAAGCTTAGCTTCCTCCATCGCCGGGGCACCCAAGCCTCCTGTTAGCTCTGTGCCAACCCAAGCCTCCTGTTAGCTCTCCGGTTGCCAACTGGGCTGGGTTAATTTGCATATGGTTGCTCTGATTGGCTGGTGGGCGTGGCTTGTGATGTAGTGGAGTGACACAATTAGCATATTACTCTTTTATTAGATTAGATCATTACATTTGCTATTTCAAGTTAATTCTCCCAGGGCCTAGGGATGTGAGGTAGGAATACACCTGACTCATTTGGAAAAGGCCCACAGTGCTTCTGCACAAAGAGCACACTCATACTTATTGGCTCAAAAAGTAGTGCAGCCCTAACCAGTTTGGCTCAGTGGAGAGAGCTTTGGCCTGCGGACTGAAAGGTCCCAGGTTTGATTCCAGTCAAGGGCATGTACCTTGGTTGCAGGTACATTCCCAGTGGGAGGTATCCAGGAGGCAGCTGATCGATGCTTCTCTCTCATCGATGTTTCTAACTCTCTATCCATCTTCCTTCCTCTCTGTAAAAAATCAATAAAATATGTTAAAAAAAATAAGTGGCACAGTCCCTTTGAAAGGGAAGGTAAGGAAAACTAGAGAGAGACCTCCCACAGACCTCTCACTCTTGCAATGAAGGTGCTACGTATCCCAACTGTTCTGGAAGTGCTTGCCATCTGTCCCCTCCATGTTTCTAGGCTACTGTGCTCTAACTACGTGTGACAGAATGGAAAGGGCCAATCTTCAGGACAGAGATACACACATTTCACTCCCGCGAGCCCCAAAGCCAGCTAGTTTCCAGAGCAGACATTACAAGCTGCGACTCAAGTCGAAAGTGGTCCACAGGCAGCCCAGACAAGCATGCCATGAAGCTGGATTTAGCACTACATCCTCTAGAGGAGGAATTCCATTTCCACTTTTAAAATGAAGACAGAAAGGTTAAGAAACATAGCTAAGGGTTAGTTAAGTGGCTGAGATGAGGTTTTTTAACCCCAATCCATCTGGACTTTCCATGGGTTCCTCTTATGAAGGAATTGCAAATGAGTCTCTCTATTTTGGAAGAACCCAGACTTGTTTTTAGGTGTGTGTGTGTGTGTTGGGGGAAAGGGGGCAGCAAGAAGGCACTAGGGATGAAAAGCCCAGGTCAACCTCAGGCTATGGTTTAGACACCTCCCGAGAGTCCCACTGTCCTCATTTGTCTCACCAGCTTTACTCTGGCAAGAAGAGACCATTGGGATGCCCATCAGAGAAGGGAAAAGGACAGGAGAAGCTGGCAATAATGTCTCCCTGTCTGTATAAAATGAACCCCGGTCAGATAGTGACCCTGACAAAGAGTCCTTCCCACAGTTTAGCTGCTCAATGAAGTCTTCCCCAAGTCACATAACAAACTGTCAATAGCTCATTTGATGGGCAGAACTTTCAACGTGTTGTAGGAAAGTCAATGCTCCAATGCAGATCTCCACATTGACCTAAGTTTCTCAACTAACAAACCTTAAATAAGCAATTAACAGACGCCACAATATAGTGGAAAACATTAGATGACAGCACATGGCTTACAGCTTTTGGTGCCTAAGCCTCCAATGAAAGCTAATCAACCACCACCAACCACCACCACCAAACAAATAAAAAGCCCTATTTAACCAGAAATGCTATAAACAGGGGGCCTGGTTTCCTGTATAAGTTTGGCACCAAACAAGTTTTTTGTAACTTCTTCTTCAAAACTATATATCTTTAAACTAAATAAGCAGACAAGCAGAACAGAAACAGACTCACAGATACAGAAAACATTTTGACAGTTGCCAGATGGAAGGGGGGTTGGGAGGATGGGTGAAAAAGGTGAAGGAAGTAAGAAGTTACAGAATAGTTAGAGAGATATAAAGTACAGCACAGGGAATATAGTGAATAATCCTATATAATAAAAGCCTAATATGCTAAGTTGTCTAGTCAGTTGGCCATTCAACCAATTAAAGCATAATGTGCTAATGATATGCTAAGGTCAGTCAGCTGCTTGCTATGATGTGCACTGACCACCAGGGGGCAGATGATCCCACTGGTAGGTTAGCTTGCTGCTGTGGTCTGGCCGATTGGGACTGAGCAAGATGGCTCGGACACTCCTAGAGTCCTCCCAAGGTCACTCCGTAGCTGGCCAATCTCCCACGTTCCTCCCTGGCTCCGATCCTGTCCCAGTGGGGTTCCTCGGCCTGGCCTGCGCCCTCCCACAATCGGGAACACCTCAGGGGATGTTGGAGAGCCAGTTTCGTCCTGATGGCGGAATGACTGGTCACTATGACACACACTGACAACCAGGGGGCAGACACTCAACACAGAAGCTGCCCCTTAGAGGTCAGTGCACCCCACAAGGGAGTGCTGCTCAGCCAGAAGGCTGGCTCATGGCTGGTGAGTGCAGCAGTGGTAGCAGGAGCCTCTCCTGCCTCCATAGCAGCGCTAAGAATGTCCAACTGATGGCTTAGGCCCACTCCCCAGCAGTTGGACATCCCCCTGAGGGCTCCCGGACTGCGAGAGAGTGCAGGCCAGGCTAAGGGACACCCCCCCCCCACTCCAGTGCACAAATTTCGTGCACCAGGCCTCTAGCATTGTGATAACTATGTATGGTGTCAGGTGAATACTTGACTTACTGGGGTGGATCACTTTATAAGTTATACAAATGTCTTAATTGCTATGTTGTACACCTGAAACTAATATAATATTGTATGCCAGCTGTAACTGAAAAATAAGACCATTTTTTATGGAAAAATGAGTCTTCTTAAAATTATTTTATAACATCTATTTTTATTTCACTAGAATTTACAAATGAAAATCTGTTGTGAAACTGCAATAAACAGGCATCAGGAAAAACATCTATTTCTTTGCATTTAAACAGCTAATATTTCAGAAAAGTCTATTCCATAAAAAGTGAAGTAAATCTTTATCTAGAGACATCAATTTGAAAAGGCAAAATTTCAGAGTTCGAGCATACATGAATGAGATCACAAAACAAGATACCTTTCAGGGTTGTTTTGGTATGTGTACTTGTGCCACCGGGGAACACAAGCGAACCCTACTTTTTTAAAGAGATAGGTCTACCATATATATATATATACCTTTTCCTTTTTTACTCTTGAGCACTCGGGGGACCTGAGATCTTGCCACTCATTTCCCAATGTGCTTCTCCATTCCTCAGTGACCACAACAAGCAACAAGGTAGACATGTCCTGTGGTTCAGACAACCAAGAGCAAGAGGCATCTCTAACAAATCCTAGCTTTTCCTTATGTTCAGCTCTTCCTAAATTATCATCTGTGCCTTTTGCCAACTTACCAGAATTCCATCTGGTGTTTCACTTTTCATTTAAAATACACCAAAGGCTCTAAAATCAGACAATTCATCCGTTAAGAAGGAGGGGGTTACAAAAGGTGTTCAAGTTGCCCTAGCTGATTTGGCTCAGGGGATAGAGCATCAGCTCATGGACTGAAGGGTCACAGGTTCGATTCCAGTCAACATCATGAACCTCAGTTGCAGGCTCAATCACTGGCCCTGGTCATCAGGTTATGTGCGGGAGGCAATCAATGGATGTGTCTCACATCACTGTATCTCTCTCTGTCTCTCCCCCTCCCTCCCACTCTAAGAATCAGTGGGAAAATAGCTTCGGGTGACGATCAACAACAAAAACGTCTTCAGGTTAGTTAGCTTCCATTGGCCTGCAGTTCTTTGGACATGGCCTCTAGAAGGCCCCAAACCCCTCCTTTGCCCTGGCCATCTGTTTGCTGAGGAATGAACAACTTCAAGAATTTAAGGACTCTGGATGCCTTTCTACTTAGCTCACTCCATCAGGAGCCCTGATTCTTTATAACGTCACCCGGCGGCACTGTAAGCAAAAGGAGGCTCTCCATGTGACCCATTTTCCCATCCCTACACTCAACAGATCATTCTAAACACATGCATTGGGTCGGCTGGGACGGATGAATTTTTGCATTACTGATATTACAGAACGTAAGTACCAGCTGGGAAAAAAGCAAAGTATTATGTGCATGGCCATGATTCAGTAACACTCACTAAAACATTCTAAAAATAAAATAGGAATAACAGTCAATTCAACCTCAGGAAACTGGGCAGACCAAATATGTAAAAATGCTTTATAAATGAAACAAAAATTTTCTTTGCAAAAGCACTTTGTTAAACCACAATGAGGTTAATAAATCTGATCTTTGTCTGAACTAATCTGTATATAATAATGCATCCCAAGTTGTAAACAATCAAACTGCAAATACATTTGTAGACTACAACCCTCTTTTAAATTGGGTACAGCCTGCATTTATCTCTCAGGCAATGTAAGCATTAAACATGGAGCGTTTGTCTATCCCACTGAACAGAATGCTCCTGGCTTTGAGGACTAATACTGAAGAGGCCAACAGGAACTACTTGTTTTCTGTTTATTTTACCCAGCTCCCAATTCATTCAATTTTGGAAAAGAGGAGAAATGCTGCGAGTAGAACCCAGAAGAGTTCTAACTCCAACATTAAAAACCATGAGACCTTATGTCGAATAGATCTGAGATTTATCTGATGACCACTTAGTAAATGATGTAAGGTCAATCACTAGGAAACTAATTATATTAGGAAACTAATATAATACTGTATATCATCTGCAACTGAAAAGTAAAAAATTCTTCAAATTTAAAAGTAAATCACACACACACACTAGGGTGATATAAGACATTTAAAAAATCTAGAAATGAATAGGACAGATTTAAAGTAAGTAGGCTACTTTCAGGGCTATTTCCCCTCCAACTATATTTTTTGTTAATGCCCCGCTTTAGCCTCAGCGATTTTGAAAGATCAGTTAGCCACTAAGAGAGAGAGAGGGTTATCAACCAGAGCAAAGAGAATCAGAATTTCTAGACTATTAGTCTGATGTCCTTTCAGCTACACTATGCTAGGCTGAATGCTTCTTTTGAATAAAAGATTTTAATACCTTAAAGTTTTCTGTACCTTTTCATATTTGTTGTGGTATTATAGTTCAGATTACGAAGAATCACCAATGTGATCCCAATGAAGATAACACATGAGAAAATATGGTAATTTGGTTTATAAGCAAATTCCCAGGTAAGTGTTTTCTTTTCAGTCATCTTTTTTTTTTTTTTTTTTAATTAGTTTCAGAGAAGAAGGGAGAGCGAGAGAGAAATAGAAATATCAATGATGACAAAGAATCATTGATCGCCTGCCTCCTGCATGTCCCCTACTGGGGATCGAGTCCACAACCCGGGCATGTGCCCTGACCAGGAATCGAACTATGATCTCCTGGTTCATAGGTTGATGCTCAACCACTGAGCCCTGC
>PVJC01030099.1:0-21418 GCA_004026665.1 Murina feae | reverse complement strand
GCACCAGCGTCCGCCTCTGGCTCACCACCCAGCTCTGCGCCAGGTGTGTCCTTTCAGAGGTGGGGGCCCACCAGGCGTGTGCAATCGTGGGCCCTCCAGTGGGAAACGTCCAGGCCTGCACTCACCAGCCTTCCCATCCCCCAGTGCACGAACCCTGAAGGGGCTGTGGGCAGCCTGAAAATGGCCCTCAGCCCCTCACCCAGGCTGGCCAGGCATGCCAGCAGGTGAACATCCCCCCCGAGGTGTCCCAGACTGCAAGAGGGCACAGGCCGGGCTGAGGGACCCCCATCCCCCGAGTGCACAAATTTTTGTGCACCGGGCCCCTAGTCAATTAATATTGACAATTTTTCTCAATTTGCACAACTTTTGATCTCCACTTTTCTCATTGCTTAAGTTCTAGACAATTTATTTTAATGTGCTGTTTTTTGAATGATTCTTTAGTTTTTCTTTTAAAACAACAGAATGCACATTCTCACATAATAATTTTTCTTCCTCTAGGAAAAATCAATGGAATGTCTATCTGAAGTATACTTTTAACTTTCTGTTTGTATTGCTGACAATCTATATCTTGGAAGGAGATTTGGCAACACAAAAATGTTCCTGCTTCAGCTGGGCCAACCTATGGAAAATGTTTGAAGCCAGTGAAAGCTTGACGTTTGTAAAAGTTCTGCCCAGGTGTCAATAAATATGAGAAATAGGCTCAGAGTCGCATGTGAATGATTAGGTTGCTCACATTTTAAGGCAGTCTCACTGGAACACATTGACATATCTGGTACTCTTAAAATCGAGCATACGTCATATCAACATTCCTATACTAAGTGTTTTGTTGCTGCTTCTGTGCTATAAATAGCCCCATGCAAAGGCACATCATTGAACCAAAACACATGGAGGCGGCTATTCTATTATGCTGAGCGATGCTGCAATATCAATTGCTACTGTTTTACTCACCTTTTTTTCTGCACATTTGCCAACGAAAATTTCTGCTCTACAAATTATACTGTAGCAAAGAAGTAAATACTGAAGTGGATTCCATTTCTCAAGACATATCAATATGAGCCAGTGCTACTGTCTGTTTCCTGAGACTATTGAATCAATGTAACATATGCCCCTATGCCTAAGGAAGCAGTAACTCTTTAAATTGCCCTTTATATTTACAATTACTTAATTACTTTATTTTGCCAAAAATAAAGGTCATTTAAATCATCTTGAAACTTGCAGAAGTAGCCTGCAAGTTGTACAGTCTTTAACTATGTTCCATTTAACACATTTAATAGATGTAAAAGCTCACAAGTGATGATATATATAAAGGATAATTTACGCTTGCAATGCATTTTTGTCCAATTAATAGATTGCCTGTGTGTTGCATATTTTGCATGACAAAAGAGCAGAATATTAAACTGCCATTCATAATGAAAATGCACTTTGCAAATTAAAAGTGCCGAAACAGAAATTTTTCACCCTGTTTAGGAAATAAACAGTCCTTAACCAATTAAACTGCATTGTAATAATTCTATGATTTATTGCAAGTTGTTTAACTTTCAAAACTCGGCTAACCCATATTAAGGTCACAATCCATCATGTCTTGCTTGGAAAGCCAGCAAATAATGGCTGTTGTATTAGCTGCTTTTGATGATAGTATGAAAGAAGTATTAGCACTTGTCAACAAAACTGCTTACAACATAACATTAGCATGCATGGACTGCTGTACCTATTTATTATTCTGGCAGCTTCACACATATTGTTACAAGCTTATAAAACATTTTGTCGCGTGGAAACCGAATGTACACTGTTTGGTTTTCTGATAGACTGGCAGCATAAATGCCTGGGCTGACTTAGTTTAGTTTAAGTGTAAATAGAGACACAAATTCTTCAACCTGTTCTCTTATTGATACTGAAAAGTGCTGAATTATTCAGCATCCAACTCTTCTGTTTGTGTCTATCACAGTTATCAATTACCCATCAGTCTTCTTGTCAAAACAGAATGGATTAATCTGGCTGAAAATAAGACAAATAAATGGATACTATAACAGGGGTGCGGGGTTGCCAGACTGTCAAAGGGAAATCCAGGCAGTGACATTTGCCGTCAAAAATGGGATCTCTGGCTTAAGTGAGCAAATGATGCCCCTTTGTGAGCCAAGAATGCACTTAGCTCACCGTGAGTAAATTAATCTGCCTTCACTGGCTGCTAATGCATTAGCACTGAGGTAATAGTTCGATTGATGAAATTCCTTCATGTTTAAATAATTTTGGTCATCGTTATTGTTTCTCACAGGAAATGCAGATGCATTCAGATACTTTATCTTGATAAAGAGAGGTCTGCCTGGTAAATAAATGGACCCATTTAACAATGAAGTTATCCCTGAAAGTTTTGTGCTACTTCATAGCTCTCAGCGGATGTGATACCAACTAACTCTTTGCACAGATGGGTGGTGGAACCCATCCAACATCTGCAAAGTCCATCCCTGTTTTCTGCCCCAAACATTTTATTTGGAAATCTTGTTCGGCAAACTTCTGAGATTCTGCCTAGCTGTTCAAAGTACATATTTCCAATCTATCTCATTTGGCCCTTCTATTAAAAAAGAGCCAGCAAAGTGCTTTCTTATTTGGCACAACAGCCACAGACTGAAGCAAGTTTTAGATTCCTGGCTGAAAAATTACAAGAATTTTATCTAAGATGTTTCCATACTGGACTGTTTTATAGCCATCATTAATATCTGAAGCCTTCACCTCATGACAGAATTAAAGCCCCCCAATTCGTATCTACTGATAGCTTAATTTTGCCAAAAGTTCCCTCTTGTTCATATTTTCCTAGACATGTGTCCTAACTATTGTGAACACGGTTTTTATTTGGACTATGAGAGGCTGAGCTATTTAAGGAGAGCTACCTGCTAGAGCATAGCTCTACTTGATGAATGAACAGATTACTTTTGAATGAATCATCATCACTTCTTTTTCCAGTAGTTCATGGAAAGGATTTTAAGCACCCAAACCCCAAACCATCCTATATTTGGGGAGTTCAAAAGAGGTGACACTAATGATTAAATTCCAGATGAAACTTTTACAATTCTCATAAAGACTTTAGACAGACTGGACATTCCAGTCTCACATTCCCAGAACATTACCTCAAATTTCTCCTCAATGTAAATCAGTTTCCCAGAACTTCAACATTAAAAGGAAATGCTCTAATTGGCCTGGTCACAAATCCTCTTTGCTAAATCTCATTCGATTTGTATATAATCCTAAAACTATGGAAGGCAGCTATTTAAAATGTGCAAATACAACCTTCTCTTGAAAGGAAGAGCTATTTTTGTTACCACTTTGTTTTACTTTGTCTCTCTCAACCTTCTCTTTTAATATAAATAACTCATTTATATGCAAAGGTAACATTGTACAAAATCAGCAATGGCCTACATTGGGGGTTTGTCCTGGGGGGTGGGAGTGGCCAGGGAGGGGTCAATCAGGGGAAAAAGGGGATGTATGTAATATTTTAAACAATAAAAAAAAATTAGCACTGGCCGAAAAGTGTTATCAAATTTCAATTATTTTTCTAAAATTCATCAGCTGCAATACCAGCAACCAAGTTAATGGACAAGTGTGTCTGATGACCTCATTTCCAAAATCCAGATGCCACTTTTCATTCTTTGAGGAACATTTCAAAATATATGCCTTCCATTTCCAATCCAACTTGTCTAAGTGCAAACATTCTCTTTTACTGGTTTCCTTTAACCCAAATCTCAATCAGTTGCTAAGTCCTGTGAGTCTGCATTTGCAGTGTCACTTGTTATTCTCTCTTCACTTATGGTTGTCACCATGTTTTTGCAGCTCCTGTCAATTCATTCATACTTTCTTGCAGGTACCAACTCATTCATTTAACAATTCTTTGAGTGCCTAACATGAGTGGTCATTCTACCTTTAGTCTTGTCAGCACCCTCCCACTCTGATCCTCTGCCATCCTGTGCATCTCTGAAATACCAATGCCAATGCAACCCTTTTGTGCATTGTTCTTATTCCCTCACTCACATGGGATTTCTTACTTCAGCACTTTTCTATTTTCCTTATCACACTGTGATAGAAACCCTGTCACTGCCACCTATTAGCTAGGTGATGGTGGCAAGTCATACTACCAACTGAAGCCTCAGTTTCTCCTTAAAAAATGGGAATATTATTACTGTAGAGGGTGTGAAGTTAAATGAAATAATGCACATGAAATATGTAGAACAATGCCCATGAATATTCAAATTCTTATTTGTTATATTAGTGCATGCAGCAGGGACTTATACATGTCTGCTGTAACATTCACATGTGGAGAAATAACAGTTGTTTGACATTTCTGAGGGACTTTAAGATTTACCTAAGATTCCAGGTGATGGGCCAGGGCATAGAATTCTGGATAATTAATTGGGAGCCATACTGACTGTCTCAGTATCCTGGCCATTGCCATTTACTAACTCAGTTTTTGTTTTTTTTTTTTTATAAAAAATCAAGCAATTGGAAGTTTCTATACCTCATAGATAGTTGTTAAGATAAGCTAAAAGTAAAATGCTTAGCAGTTTGTCACTCCCATAGCAAAATCTCTATAAATGTAGCTTGTTGTTACAATGCTTTATGATCTAAATTTTAGGTGGTATATTAAAAATAAGGACAGTCAAAATGAATGCATAATTCCCTGAATTATTATCACATCCTTCTAAAAGGGATTTCTGAATAACCCTTAACACAATCCCAGTCCCCTTAAATCTTCCCAACTGACTAAAAGCTGCTGGTTAATGCTTCCTACTGCATCACTTCCCAAACAGAGGGGGTGTTCACATGCTCCATCCAGTGGGTCATCAACCCCTCTCTTCAGCTTTCATAGTGCTTCCAGTCCTCTCCTCCTATCCCATCCCACATCTATAAACTCAGAGGGTGTGTGTGTGTGTGTGTGTGTGTGTGTGTGTGTGTGTGTGTGACAAGGCCACACTTTTTCTGACCTTCGCTTTCCTGCCCCATACCTCTAGAAACATCCTCCTTATCTGCAACCATCTTTCTAAGATCAAGAGACTGCCCTCTTCTCAGACTTTCTGACTAACCTAGCCCTCAAATCTCTACCATTTAAGTATCTGAAGCATTTAGAGACCTGACTACTCTATTTAAGCATTAACTACAAATTGTCTTGTAGCATTTGCGATGTGTGTGTTTGGTTATCTAGAGCTATTTTACAATCTCTTCTGCTTCTCAGCTCTTTCCTTATTGAACTAATCCACACAGCCCTCCGGATAATCTCCCCGGTTCGTCATGGTGCCAGTCATCCTCCAACTGTCCTTGCTATTGCCCAAGTGCTTCTATGAACCAGGGAACATTATCATTCCTTCCAACTGTATTTCTGCTATTCTTAGAATGAACAGCATTCTAACTCTATGGTAGCCTTACCTGATTGAGGCAGCACTGCGTTGGGAGGAAGGAGTTGGGGGTTTGAAACTTGGCTTTGTCACTTACTAACTGCATGACTTTGGTCAAGTCACTTTTCTGGGCCTCAGTTTTGGTCATTATAAAAACACTAATACCCAGCTATCAGAACAGATATGAGGTCTCTAAGTGATAAGTAACATAAAGTGCCTGACAAAAAATAGAGAGTAAACTTTAGATACTTAATGATTATTGTGGAAGTAAACAAAAGAAACCTTGTTTGAAATGGAGTTAGGAAGCCCCGAAGACATAATAGCTCTGGTAGGGGCCACTCCTTACAGCCTGCATAACCAGCAGGAAGAAGGAAGAACACGAATCACATGGGAAGCTCATCTGCTTTTTTAAAAGGAGGAGGACACCTCCCTACCCAGCAGCAATGCACTAACCGCTGCCTGCAGCCCGTGAGAACTCCTGTTCTTCTCTAATGAACTTTTGTTCAAACAGCCCTCCCCAATTTCCTCCTAAAACCTAATATGAGCAAGCCCCTATCCTTTGTTCTTTGGATTTGCATATGGTTTTGCCATAGCTTGCTTGTCCCAAATCGTAATTCTCTGCTATTCCCCAATAAACCCATTTTAATGTTATTGCTGTAAAATAACCAGCTGTTTTATTTTTAAGGTTGATAATATGACACCATAGTAATATCAATATTCTAGCCTTACTTCATATATACACTGGTTATGTTGGGTACTTACACACCCATTTACCATACCTCATCAAATAATTAATTCTTTAAGACTAACATACATACTAATCTCAGTATTTGTGAATTTAACCCAGTGGTTTGTCATGAAACCTGTAGAAGCCAAAGCACACCAGTTGTTCAAAACTGATTGATATTGAAAATTATCTTTCAAAGGAAACACCTCATATTTAAGGATATTGAAGGCTTGGTCCCTTGGTAAGAATAGTATGCAGAGGCATGTAACTACCATGCACAGGGTTAGCCTTCTAATGTTTTGAATTCTAGAAATATATTCTGAGATAATGAAGCAGGGTTTTGCAAGCTACCTAATGGAAATTTCCTGTTCAGCAATCACAATTATTGTGTTAAAAGGAGTCTCAACTGAAAGTACCTCTAAATTTTTAAGAAATCTCTTGGCAAATGCTTGTTCTGGTTGAGTGTATCCAGACTTTGGTTGAGAAATGAGTGGTCTAAAACTGAAGCTTTCTGTAAGCAGCTTCTAAGCAGAGAAATCACAGTAAAATATGGAATTCCTGGGTTTGAAAGGGAATCCAATTTGAACCTGTTTTTTTCTGCTTTGTTTTTTTGGGGACAGTCTAAATTGTTCAATCTAGGCTGTTCGCTGACAAGTCTGTTTCTAGCTACAAATATTTTCATCTTCCCAGGGGGACAATCTAACCTTCTTTGTCAGAGTTAACATGTAGGGGTTAAACTACCTCTGTGGGCAGGATACAGAGACCGAGGGAATTCAAAGCTTTATGTGGCTGAAATGCCAGTCTATCACACACAGTGGTGAAGACAATCTCTACCCTCACAGATCCATCTCTAAGTATAAAAGATGTCTTAAGAAACCACAATCTTTACTGTAGACTTTTGTGAGATGGAGAATCAGGGAATAGTTTCCCCCTTTCTCTTTAAATTCTTATTAGAAGGCTATTGAGAAGTTCTGACTTAGCAGATTCCCAAGTTAACTAGTCCTTTACAAAGGTTTCAACGTGACCTCAACTCCAAATGACACAGATTCATAATCTGTCTGGGAAAGACAAGCTTTACAGAAACTCAATGAGCAATGTTATAACGGTATTTCAGTTCAACAATGAGATTTCCTCTCATCTATATAAAAACAGAGCCTGGGAACAATTTGCAGGAGCAATTTATTGTTTTGATGGGACAATAAAATGTGAGGTTATGATAATAAAGGTGAGTTACCTTTGCTCCTTCTGGCAGGAAGAAGCACAGCAAAGCCTTTTCCTAAGTAGCACTGTGGACAACAGCTTCTCTCCTGCGCAGACAGTGTCTTGTCCTCATAAGTGGGATTCCCAGAGCAATAGCTTTTACCACATGTTGTGAGAGAAGTCCACAGTGTACCTCTGGTCACAGAGCATTAGCACTGACAAGCTTATTACGTAGCAGGCCAAGTTTCTTCCCAGTCACGTGGGCTAAAATTTAATACACCTGAACTGGGTTTGAGGGGAGATTGGGCAGGTGGGATGCATATATTAAATAGGCAAATAAAACTCCACAGGAATTCTCTTAAAGATTAAAATTTTCCAGTACTTATTACTTTGTTTACTTTTATGGCAATTGTCCCCTTTGTTCATAAACTATTCCAGTAGAACTTTGGCATTATAACGATCACTCTGCTATAACACATATGTATAGCAGATGTTAGTTATCTCATATAACCCCCCATACCTGTTCTGTGAAGGAGGTATTAATGTTTTTATATCTGAGCAAAACTGAGGTGCAGAGAGATTGAGTGACTTGCCCAAGGCCATACAGTTAGCGAGTAGCAAAACCAAGATTCAAACCCAAAATTCTATGGCACCAAGCCCATGTTCCTGCCACACCATGTCATGCTGCCTCAACTGGGTAAGGTGGCTGTAGAATGAAGATGTCACTTACTCTAAGAAGTAGTAGAAATACAGTTGGAAATGAAGGGGGAGAAATTTGGTTATTTCCTTATTTACACTTCCACTTCTCCCATAAGCCTCTTAAATTTTCTTCCCTTCTTCATTTTCCCATCTTTATTTTCCCATTGAATAAATGAGAAGGTTGGTTCTTTAGGTACAAAATGGTGGCAAATGTGTGCAGTTTGCTACTTAGTGGAATATGGGGGAAGCTCCTGATGCAAAAAATACCTTTCATTGACCTGCCATAGACACTGAAACGCCCAACATTAGAGTCACGCCTTTGGCTTAGGGGAACTGTGTCTCTAAAAGCTGTCTTTTAGCATAGCTGTTCATCACATTATTTTCATCTTTTCTCACAGTTTATGTGTCCAGTGTAATCAGTCACAGAGCACACAGCCTGTGGTTGGAAATAAAGCAGCACGAAATGTTTAAACAAGCCCTGTGTAGAGAGGAGATCAAGCGCTTTGGGAACGGAAAACTGAAAGGAGTAGGACCGAGGAAGGGGCATGGTGCTCTATGGAAAGTAATCTTGAAGTACATCAGCCGTTCATTTAGAGTTGCATGAATGTAGGGGAAAATGAGACATGTGCAGACTTTCAAATAGGCTTAATTTCAGCTTAGATGTCAGGAAGCCTTCCCTGACTCCCCAAACCAGATTACAAGGGCCTGCTGTAAACATCTGTAAATGCCTGCACTTCCCCTTATAATGGCTCATCATATTTTGCTACCATTGTCTGTCTGATTCCATTACTAGACCATAAGTTCCTTGAGAGCATTCCTTCCTTCATTCATGCATCCATTCATTCGAGGAATATTATTAGTGCCAGTGTAAAGTTCAGGAAAACTATATAGATTACAATATCCAAATGGTTAGACATTTTTTCATTTTTATAATGTGGAGGTCCTGTGTAACTTGAACATAGGAAAAGAATCAAACTCAAGCTTGTACTTCAAGGTTCTGGAATATGTAATCACCTGTCAGCAGAAGGCTATAGACAGTTATTAGGAAAATAAAAAGGGAAATAATGAATATATTTAAGAGATATTTTTGAGGTAAGACTAAATCTTCTTAGGAGTTTTTCATTTTTTGTTAGGTTACTAACAAGTAATTTGTAATCCCATTACTGACTCAAAAATGTGTGGTTAGGTTTAAATGTTCAAAATGTGGGAGATCTTGGGAAATCAAAGAAAGCAATAAAATGCAGAAAGAGCATGCAAGTGGAAGAACTACAAACTAATGGATTTTAGTGTGTTGCTAAAATGCAAAAGAACATGCAGTAAGAAGCAACTTGACAAAGATTATTTAGAACCAATAACCAAAAGAAGAGTTAAGCAGCAAACAGCAAAAGCACCTCGTACAGATTTTTTTTTTTTTTTGAGAATCTATCAGCTTGAATTATAAAATCACCTCTTTGTGCTGATCAGAGAAATCTTCATGACATGAAACCCTGCTGGCCAGATTCTGTCACATGACCCCATAATGTCATTGCACTTAGTACTCATTGGGTGAATCCTCATAACCATCAACAAATGCAAATAGGTTTCCTCAGAGGAAAGGTTATCAGTAAATAACGTGTCCACCAAAGCCCTGTAACTTGTTGAAACTCCGAACTATGCCATGTACTTAGGCTATTCCAGTAGCAATTCCTGGCGACTCACCACTTGCTATAATGCAGAACATTGTGAAAGTGGGTGTCAAGTCACAGACTCCACTGTTGGGGGAGGGCAGCTGCTGACTGGCAGCAAGGCCTTGCTGCAGTGTGGATTCACCTCTAAGGAGGCCCATGGGTGCAGACCTGACAGCACTGCTCAGGATGGTGCATTAATAAACAGCCCTGCACTAGTTGTTTATTCCTCTTTTAAATAAATCCTGCAGGGGTTACAAAGATGCCTGTCAGGTTTCTATTTACCTCCTTAAATAACTTGCAATTTCAATCTCCTATTGAAAATGCCACTTTCTAGGTCCAAAATAAGGTTGGGGATCAGCAGTTTGATATGATTTGGCCTGACTGTCAAAAGGTCATACAGATTTGGTAGTACAATTTAACTACAGGAGGAAAACCAGAATTCAAATGTAAACACTAAATGCTTTATTCACCGCCCCCCCCCTTCACCCCCTTAAAAGCCCTATTGGGTTCAAAGAGAAGGCAAATTCCTTTTAGCTGCAATTAGTATTTGTGGAATAGCTAATCACACAGTGCTATGAAGTGTATACAATACACAGAAGAGACCAATATTACCCTTGAGGAGTTTATTATCTGTATTTGAAGATTTGGCTAAATATAGAACAAAATAGTGTTTCCACTTTCTACACAGCAGACAAAAATGGCTGCATTGTAAAGTGCAACTAATCCTTCATAAACTATATTAATGCTTAGTGATATCACTTACCTTATTTTTTATGCACACCTGCCCCACTCCAACACACACATGCAGGTGCACCCCCACCCCCCACTTTAACTATATTAGATTTCTTTCCAAGACTGGCTGCGTAATTTATAGGAACATGAGAATTCCAAGATGGTGATAGGAGAGCATTAAACTGGGCCCTTCTCAGCATGGAGCCCTGCGAAACCACCCAGGCTGCATGCCCAGGAAGCCAACTTTACTTCTTTCTATTTCCCGCACATGCCAGGCTCATTCCCACAGCAGAGCTTTGGCACTGGCTAGTCTCTGATTGGAATGCTCTTCTCATGTCTACAGTCTCAGCAAAAATGCTTCCTCCTCAGAGAGGCCTTCCTTGACAATCTTGTCTAAAAAGGTCTCTTCTTTTGGTTACTCTCTGAATGCTATTTTGCTTCTGTGCCAGGACATTGCTCTGTTATTTACTTGCTAATTTATTTATTGACTTTTTATTGTTCCATTTATTTCCACTGTAAGCTCCACAACAGAGATGACTTTATCTCATTCACTTCCACTGGTTTGCATGGCTCTTCAAATATACTGGGTGCATAGGAGATGTCCAGTAAGTATGCTTTGATGAATAAATGAGCAAACTAGATTATTATAATAGGATATCATTATTAAGACATTGTGAATACTTTATTAGAAAACTGAATGCAGCTATCATTTTTTCACAAATACTCACTTTAGAGTAAGGTAACAAAAAAAATCAAAATAATTATAAATTATCACAAAAACTAGGACTCCAATCCCTTGCAGGAAGTGTTGCCATGAAAATAACTGCTTGAATGATCTTGAATCTCATGTTAGATTACAAAGCCTCCTATAACACACTTATTTAATTATATCTTTTGAATTTAAGAGTCAAAGATAATGGCCCCCTAAGTTTCTGGACTTTGCTTTTCATGGCTCAATTAGATCTGGCTAGAGAGTTGGAACTGCATGCAAACCACATTTTTTGGTCGTTTTATAGTTTCCAACTACAACTAGAAATTAACAAAACAACTTATAAGCAGTGATTGTCGGAGACATTTCTACATATCCAATGAGATACACAATGTAAGCTAAATAGGAGAGCATTTGCAATTTAAAATATAATTTTCCATAATGAAAATGTAAAGCGGTCGTTCTGTTTTATTCAGCATGGCAGGTTGGGAATCCCCATGAAGCTACACTAAAGCAGAGTAGATTAATAATTTAATTTGGTTTGGAACGATGCAGTGGGGGCACCACAACCTTTAATTCCATAACCAGCTGCTGACCCTAATATGGATGAACCAATTAGACATCTCTCTTTAATTGCTGAGTGACCCATCTAAAACACACTAGGAATTTTCTTTTTAAACAACACTCAAGTCTAAAAGAATCCTAGTTATCCCCCTGGTGGAGGTGGTTGATTTGATAGAAGCACACAAAGGAGTTCAGAAAACAGGGGTGGGAGGAGTGGGGTCTGCAAGACCATTTTAGACTGTTCTGTAAAATAACATCTTAATATAATGAGCCTTTTTTCAGTCTCCCTTGGCAGAGCATCAGCCCTCTCAGATAACCCCACACAAAGCAAATACCATTCGTCTGAAGTTACATTTGCTCCTTGTTATCACAACTTATGCCACTTAATTCATTATTCAACGAATTCACTTTCTTGTTTATTAGATGCAAGGTAGCCGCTTATCCCTAAAGGCCATGTATGCAAAAGACTGCTTGTAATCCTGTCACTTCAAACCTCTCTAGGCTTTTACATTGCTTCAGGAATTAGGAGGAAAGAAGCAAACAATTTAGATTTATTCCCGATGATATTAAATCTGTACATGATGAAAGAAATAAGAAACAAATGCTAACCTGAAATTTGCTGATTTGGAGAGTGGCTTTAGATGCTACCTTTACATGTAAAAGTTAGTATATTCACTCGCTTCCCATAATAAAAACCTTGAATTATTCTTCCTACATTAAAGAGAAATAAATTAAATGCATCTGTTTTTTTGTATAGTTGCCTATAAAAACAGGTAATAGAACTTATCAACTTCATTTCAAAGATGCAGGCCAGCTCGACAATTCCCATGCTGAAAGCAGGTATCACGCATACTTCAACATCTGATATCTGTTGTGTCAGGGCTTTGGGGCACCACTCTTTAAGTATATTTAATGTTGGATCAAAAAATGTATTGAAAGTAGTTTACATACTATAATAACGGTCAGAGATATTTCAATTTGATTTGGTAATCTTATGCCACTAAAATAATTGAAATGTAAATGAATTACTGAATTAACTTTCATTGCGCTTTTAGCACAATTAATATTGTATAAAATTATCTGCATAATTATACACACAGTATGTTTACATAAAACATGCAGGCAAAAGCTACAAATCAGAGAATGAGGGTAAAATATTTTAAGCTATGTGCTGAAGGCTTCTAAATAGGGAATCTAAGTGGCTGTTTCAGTATAGGTGCTTTCTGTAACTGTAGACAGTTCTAAATCTCACACTTTACTTATTTAAATGCTAAATAACTCTATACTTATTTCCTAAATTCTCATAAATATATAAATATATACTCTGTCTAGACAATGTATCCTATACCTATGTGAATTATTAACAAACTAAGAGGTACTTCTTTTCTTCAATTAATTGACATTATGAGGTAACTATTTGAGATTCAATGTTAGTGTATCAATAAAAGCCACAGAGAACATTTGAATGCAACATAGCATACACACATATGCCTAGGACAAAAGACTCGACATCTCTAGAAAAACAGAAACCACTTACAGGGAATCTCATTTTGTGAACAGAGTTGTGACTAATAAAATAATGTGTCCAGAATTACCTCCAACTGTTTGAAGGAAGGAGATACACACTTGAAAACTCACACACTCAGTAACTGTGGATAGTACTGTAATTATTGCCATTCTTCCAAAGCATCACTCATGTTAATATAGTGATGAACAAATTGATTCACCTGAATAATTAACCTTTACTACAGCATAATTACCTTAGATACAGATTTATGTTTTCTATTCAGCTTAAGATATAAACCTACCAGAGAAAGCACACTCACTAAATATACTACAAACATCAATTGTTTCCTGCCACTCTGAGGAATTAATATCAATGATGAAGTTGTGCAGTATTTCTAAAAGCTTATATTCACCAGTCTCTGCCTTTAAACAAAAACAGTGAAATACAGCAAAATGAAATTAACAAAGTGCTAATAAAAAACAACTTTTCTGTTGATATCTTAGATATGTAACTTTATTCATTATTGTACAACTCTTGGTTTTTTGCATGTAGGAGATTTAAAAAGTCACCCAGTGATTTTTATAGTGCAACCGTATGCTAGATAAAGATATTTAAGCTGTCAGTATAAACTGCTTCTGTTTTCATTTTGCATTTAATTTCAATGCCAGACTCAAGGCATAAATTTTTCATCACCTGCAATGCTATGAATAAAAGATTAAAAAAAGAACCGAGAAGAAATTCTAACACATGCGGCGCATGCGGCACATTGTGCAGACGCAGTATTCATAACTAGATGTTTAATTTTCACCCTTTTAAACATCAGGAACATTATTATTTGAGTTAATACATCATGGAGCTAATTTCCAGTATTTAGCTTTGCAGAATTCAAGTTTACTAGTTTGAGCCAAATAGGCCATTCATTACCCTTGAAACCTGAAGTATATACCCCAAGATTTACATGCTACTCTGTTAGCACTGCAGGATTCTATTGCTCTCATGTTTCTCTAAAGGAAATATTTCAACATCATGTATTTTTTGTTTCATTCCATGAAATAGTATGTATATTAACCTTGCTTGAAAGTTCAAAGAACTAAGAATTATAGAAATGGTCCCACCTAATCTCAGTTCCTCATTACAGCTCGCTTCGTGTTCTCAGCTGAAAGATATGATCAATCCCACTGGAGACTTTACGAGCTGAGGGGTTGAGGCATTAATTACTCAGTACTTAGGGCTGTTTTTTTGTAGCACAATGCATCTTCGTTGTTACTTTATTAGCAGCCAAAGGATACAGAGACCAGAACAATTTCTAATTCTGCCAACAGAGTCCCAAGGAGCAAGAGATGCACAAGGGCCCTTCCTAAAGGGAGAAACTTAGGTTTATTAGCCTTGTCATTCTCCAACTTCACTTTCTTAGGATGGTCAAGAGCCTACTGATGACTCCAGGACTGTCGGAGTTAGTTCCTTGGATGTTAGTGACATCTAATAATGTCTAGCTTATTACCTTTGGTTCTAATTGCTCAAACTAATATCTTTAGAATTATTGAAATTAAATCTAGGGAAAGCTTTGAGAACAAACAAACCAAACCATGTCCAAATATATTATTATCAATGAGATACCCAATTAGCTCAGTTAGCTGATAGTATCAATGAGACCTAGATCATTGTTTCAATTCCAGGGGGACCAGTTAGCTTAAGTTTGTTTTATGGTCCCAGAGGAATGCCCAATCTTATCCAGTTATGTTAAGAGCTGTTAGTCACCAAAATAACCAAATGAAAGTGTGAATGGATCAGTGCAAATTCATCCCTCCAACGAGGCTCTAGGGGGCATCCATTTTAGCAAACATCATACAAAAATTAGTATTTTCATATAAAACCTTTCTTTGCTTATTGTTTATGACTGCAAAGTAAGCACTTTATGTCTTCAAAACATTTAATGGGCTTTAATTAGCTAGACTTCATGACATCTCAAAGATATTGGCAAGCTTAATTAAGCTTACTTTACAGATGACAAAATTCAAAACTGAGAGGTTAAGTCACTTGTGTGAAGTCAGAATTTCTGTCTTCTGTATCTCATTCCACCACGATACCAGTGAGGCTGCTCTGCCTCTAGGGAAACAGCCTGAACTCACAGCTATATGTCATCAGATCATCACATTATTGTTCATTATGCTAGAGGACACAAGCTTAGTGAAAAATCATGGTGAGTCAAGGGGTACAGATGTATCTTCCTTTAAGCAACATAAATGTACCGGTATGTAAATTTTGATTTGTTAACTGATAAATTAGAGGGTATCATATCTCACAAAATCTATGCTACTTCATCTTATTAATTACTTTTGTTTTCATGCTCTGACTTCCCAACTAGATATGAAGCACAGGGACCAAACCATGTCTTAAATCTCTTTGAATCCATGTTAATAGGTATTAATAAATATTTATTCATTACTATGGCATTTAATTGAAGGGGAATAGGAGAATATAAGACTTCATACCCTATGGGAATGGCAAAATAGGGGATGAGATAAGCTTCATGACGGTGGGGAAAAGTGGGATTCTTCCTATTGAGCCTCTATAATTATAGCAATTCTAGTTTAACATATTACATGCAGAAGCTTTGTAAGAATATCCAACACATATCCTGGATACCAAGCATTAAGAGGATTTACAGAGATGACACACTTAAGAAAAATGCTTGTGAAGAGGCAGCTTGGTGTAGCTATGGAAGGTAGAGATTGGTCCCTGTGCGACCCAGTAACATGCTGTCCATGGGGAAGTGAGAAAATCAGTGGCTCGCTATTATAGAGGAGAAAATCACGTGATGGTGGGGTGGCAAAGGATAAGTACACATATTTACATTGTGTAAAATATTATTCATTAGATGTTTTTGAGTTGTACTTTTCTCATGCCTGAATTGATCTTTAGGATAAAATCAATTTACCTACAACATTTCAAAAATTCCATTTCCCTCATTAATAATTGACTTGGTTTGATTTTCTTAGTAAAGGATCAAGTCAAGGACTATTGGGATCTATCTACACTAATAAAAGAGTAATATGCTAATTGCATCACTCTGCTACATCCCAAGCCACGCCCACCAACCAATCAGAGTGAGTATATGCAAATTAACCCAACCAAGATGGTGGCCAGCAGCCATGGAGCTAGAGCAAATAGGAGCCTTGGATGCCCCACGATGGAGGAAGCTGCCTGCCTTGGCCGGCTGTGGCCTCCACTCAAGGCAACAAAGTTTCAATGATAGAAGCTATGGAGCTGAGCAAGCAGGAGGCTTCATTGCCCCAGTGATGGAGGAAGCTGCCTGCCTAGGCCAGCTGTGGCCTCCACTCAAAGCAATAAAGTTTCAATTATAGAAGATAAATAAACCCCAGAAATCTGCTTCCAGCCAGCCTTGCTGGGAGCTTGGGTTGCTGGGGGCTGTGGCCAGCCTGCAAATAGCCATTAGCCCCTCACTCAGGATGGCCCCACACTCATGGGGTGAGGATCCCTGCCGGGGGGCTTGGCCAACCTGCAAACAGCCATAAGCCCCTCACCCAGGCTGGCTAGGCACCCCAGCAGGACCCCCACCCTGAAAGGACTGTGGCCAGCCTGCAAACAGCCACCAGCCCCTCACCCAGTCTGGCCAGGCACCCCAAGGGAGACTCCCACCCTGAAGGGACCTTGGCCAGCCTGCAAACAGCCATCAGCCATTCACCCAGGCTGGTGAGGCACCCCATCAGGGACCCTCACCCTGAAGGGGCTGTGGCCAGCCTGCAAACATCCATCAGCCCTTCATCCAGGCTGGCCAGGCACCCCACAGGATGCCCTCCCTGAAGGGGATTTGGCCAGCCTGAAAATGGCCCTCAGACCTCACCCAGGCTAGCCAGGCACCCCAGTGGGGACCCCCACCCTGAAGGGGGTGTGGCCAGTCTGCAGCCAGGCACCCTAGTGGGGACTCCCACCCTGAAGGGGGTGTGGCCAGTCTGAAAACAGCCCTTAGCCCCTCACTCAGGCTGGCAAGGCACCCCAGCAGGAACCCCACCCTGATTTAGGACACCCTTCAAGGCAAACCAGCTGGCCCCACCCATGCACCATGCCTCTATCCTATATAATCCTATATAATAAATGAGTAATATGCAAATTGGCCCTAACAGCAGAACCACTAGAATGACTGGTCACTATGACACACACTGACCACCAGAGGGCAGATGCTCAA
Organism: Murina feae; assembly: GCA_004026665.1. Lineage (NCBI taxonomy): Eukaryota > Metazoa > Chordata > Mammalia > Chiroptera > Vespertilionidae > Murina > Murina feae. Next base: position 4,028 of record PVJC01030099.1, on the reverse strand, counting down.
TGCAGGAGCTGCCCCTGGTGGTCAGTGCACTCCTACAGGGGGAGCTCTGCTCAGCCACAAGCCGGGCTGATGGCTACCAGTACAGCAGTGGTGGTGGGAGCCTCTCCTGCCTCCTCAGCAGCACTAAGGATGTCCAACTGCAGCTTAAGCCTGCTCCCCACTGGCAAGTGGATATCCTCTGAGGGCTCTGTGCTGCCAGAGGGATGTCTGAATGCCAGCTTAGGCCCGATCCCCTAGGGAGTGGGCCTAAGCCTGCAGGTGGACATCCCCTGAAGGGTCCCAGACTGTGAGAGGGCACAGGCTAGGTTGAGGGACCCCCTCCCCAAGTGCACAAATTTTTGTGCACCGGGCCTCTAGTAGTATATAAAAGGTTAATATGTTAAGTGTCTGTCTGACCGGTTGCTATAATGTGCACTGACCACCAGGGGGCAGGCACTCAACACAGGAGCTGCTGTGATGCACACTGGTCATTTACAGAGAAATGGCACCATGAACCTGGCGCCCACAAAGCAACACTTGGCTTCACCCCAAGTGGGACACAGGCCCCACCACCACCCTGGAGCAACAGCCCACCAAACTGCAGCCAATGCTGCTGAGACCTCACGTTGCAAAATGCAGCCCACAGCCCAGCCCAGCCTGGAAATGGTGGCTATGGCACTGGATAATGACATCACATAGCAACAGCCAGCTTCCTCTCCCTAGCGACTAGCCTCCGTGTAGTTTCTTCAGCCCAGGAATACAGCTTGCTTAATAGACAGGTGGAAACATTTTATACTTTAACCAAATGTCTGTGAAGCATTTTCCCATGCCTCATCTAATTTGATCCTCACAGAAGTCCTGGAGTAGGTAGATAGGAGATCCTGCGGAATCCTATTTTCTTTTCATTAACCAGAAAATGGAGATTTAGCAAGCTTAGAAACTTCATCTGATTGAAAAGAAAGAAATGGTGAACCTTGAAAATGACTTCAGGTTTTCTCACTGTGCAGAATATAGTCAAACAGCTGCAGTTAAATTTTTTTTTTACCCTTTGTTCTTCCTGAGTGATCTATAATAATAATCTGCTTCATGTTGATATTTATTGCTGTGTTGCTGACAATTACCTGAAAGAAAAGTTGGGATGCTTCACTGTGCTGGAAAAAGGTTAGTTAAATCAGAAAGCAGGTCTAACTAAGCAAGTTTATTAAACTCTTGCTGGCGCCAATTGCACACGTGTTTCAATTTGTCATTATTGATCATGAATTTGGTTGACATTTCTATTATAGAGAAAGGGTGAATAACGATATTAAAATATTTCTTCTAATTAATTTCCTTTCATTGTGCATGAATTCGTGCATCAGGCCTCCAGTTGTTTTATGAAATGAGTTTTATTTTGGAAATAGGTTTTAACACCTATATTATCCATGAGGAAAATGGCAGATTCAGCAGCAAACTCAAGACACAATGTGCATATTCCCCAGACATGGGCCAATCCAAGTTTTTCATTTCAATACAGTCATCTCCTCCTGTTCATGTCTACCATTAAAATCCTTGGTATTGGAATCCCCAAAGAACAACCTTCTGAAATTTAAGAGCTGGTCTTATTATTGACTTCTATAATGGCTAGGGATAATCAATCTGTTTTTTCTTATATATGAATATTCTGTACAAATCATTAGAAAGCATACATTTCTTGCTCAACTTTGTTAAACAGTGGAAAAATTAAAATCACTTAATGCTTATTCTCAGGTGAAATATAGCACTCACTTTCATGCTACATGAATTTATAGTGTGGTCAATACAGCTCAATTTTCACCTTTTGATTTTTAAAATATTAATGAATTAGTGCCTTATACCATAGGAGCTTTGATGATAATTTGCCTCTTTAATAAATGAGAAACTGTATTGGGCACCAATATTTTGAGGATGGTCTCTTTCCACCAGATTAGTGTTTATTAACATAGGTGTTTAGGGCCTATGCACCTCTTGAAAAGATATAAAAATTTTGAAGGTATATCCTTATATTGCATGTTTCTGAGCAGAGAGCTTTTCTTAGAACTTAAAGGAGTTCCTGTTCCCAAAAATAAATAAATAAATAAATAAATGGGTATGAATCACTACTCTAGATCTGTGGCTTGTGTTCATGTCTAAGAATACTCATCTCTGTAATAAGTATACTTATACATATACTAGAGGCTCGATGCACAAGATTCGTGCACTGAGGTTGGGAGCCCTCAGCCCGACCTGTGCCCTCTCGAAGTCCGGGAACCCCTGGGGGATCAGGCCTAAGCTGGCAGGCAGACATCCCTCTCACAGTCCAGATCGCTCACAGTCTGGAACCCTCGCTCCTTACTGCCCACCTGCAATGGAAGCGAGAGAGGCTTCCACCACTGCTGCTGCACTTGCCAAACATGAGTCTGGCTTCTGGCTTAGTGGCACTCCCCCTGTGGGAGTGCACTGACCAGTAGGGGACTGCTTCTGCATTGAGCATCTGCCCCCTGGTGGTCAGTGAGCAACCAGCCATTCTGCCATTCGGTTGATTTGCATATTATGCTTTTATTATCTAAGAAAGTTCAATGCCTTGTGAATTAGTGGGATACTCAAAGAAAAATGCTATATTTTGTTTCTAAAAAGGCACAAGAGGGAGAACCAAGATGGCGGCATAAAGTATATACCTGAATGCGCAGCCTCCCACAAATATTAAAAAATACAACAATAAACCTAAACAACCATACTCCAGAACCAAGGGAGTGGACGCATTACAGCTAGAAGAGAAGGAGCGCATCAAGACTGAATCAAAGTTCTCATTCTCGGCACCAAAATAAAAAGGTAGGGACGCGCGGGGCAGCTGCGGTGGCAGCAGGAAAGGGCGGTGGTGGTGGCGGCGGCGGCGCAGTTTACAAGCTCCAGGGTCACACTGAATGCTGTGCGGGCAGTCTGGCAACGGGGCAGAAGACGACTGTGGCGTTCTAGCAGAACTATTTGCAGCTTTCCCAGACGTGGGACTCGGGCGCGCAGACGCCAGGGTGTGGAATAGCACCGCAGAGCTGGCTGAGTGGCAGCCATCACAGGTTGCTCCGCCCCAGAGAATCTGAAACCCCGCCCGAGTGACTCTGAGAGCCTGCCCCAAGCTGCGCACCTGCCTCCCTGCCTGCAGCCAAATTAACAGACTGCAGCTGCGACAGAAAACACCACTCTACCAGCCAAAATGCAGAGACAAAGAAACAGATCACAAATGACAGAAACGGAGGAAAGCAAACGACTGGATATAGAGTTCAAAACCACAGTCATAAAGCTACTCAAAAATCTTCTACGAACCTCTGAGGAACTAAGTGAGACCTTCAAGGAACTTAATGAGAATACCAAAAAAATGGCAAAGGACCAATCAGAAATTAAGCAAACACTGATTGAAATAAAGAATAATATACAGAAATCCAACAGCAGACCAGAGGACCACAAGAATCAAGTCAAAGTTATGAAACACCAGGAACCAAAAAACAGGCAACCAGGAATCCAAAAATATGAAGATAGTGTAAGGAGCCTCTGGGACAACTTTAAGCGTACCAACATCAGAATTGTAGGGGTACCTGAAGAAGAGAGAGAGCAAGATATTGAAAGCCTATTTGAAGAAATAATGATAGAAAACTTTCCATACCTGGTGAAAGAAATGGACTTACAAGTCCAGGAGGCACAGAGACCCCCAAACAAAAGGAATCCAAGGAGGAACACACCAAGACACATCATAATTAAAATGCCAAGAGCAAACGACAAAAAGAGAGTCTTAAAAGCAGCAAGAGAAAAACAGTTAATCACCTACAAGGGAGTACCCATACGACTGTCAGCTGATTTCTCTACAGAAACCATGCAGGCCAGAAGGGAGTGGCAAGAAATATTCAAAGTGATGAATAGCAAGAACCTACAACCAAGATTACTCTATCCAGCAAAGCTATCATGTAAAATTGATGGTAAGATGAAGAGCTTCACAGACAAGGAAAAACTAAAGGAGTTCATCACCACCAACCCAGGATTATTTGAAATGTTGAAGGACATTC
>PVJC01030098.1:0-21420 GCA_004026665.1 Murina feae | reverse complement strand
AAAAGGCGCCTGGCAGACTGGGGCCATCATAGGACATCCACTGAGGGGTCCCAGACTGTGAGAGGGCACAGGCCAGGCTGAGGGACTCCCTCCACCCTGAGTGCACAAATTTTTGTGCACCGGGCCCCTAGTATTTATATAAAGGTGTACTTAAGAGAAGGAGAAGATCTACCAGTGTGTTTCTAGTCTCCCCTAATTATACATTCTACTAGAGGCCTGTTGCATGAAATTCACGCTTGGGTAGAAGAGTCCTAGCCCAGCCTGCACCCTCTCCAATCCGGGATATCCCTTTCACAATCCTGGACTATTGGCTCCAAATTGCTAACTTGTCTGCTTGCCTGGTTGCCCATAATTGCCCCCGCCACTGCCGACCTGGTCAGCCCTTACTGCCCTCCCTGCCAGCCTGGTTGCCCCCAACTGCACCCCCCGCCAGCTTGGTCACCCCTAACTTCCCCCACCCACTAGCCTGGTCACCCCACATAGCCTGCTGTTTAGTCGTTTCATCATACCTCATTAACTCCCCTGCTGGCCTGGTGGCACCACACAGCCTGCTTGTTCAGTTGTTTGGTTGTCCCTCACTAACCCCCCTTCCAGCATGGTCATAGGCAACCATCTTTGTGAGGGCATGATGGTCAATTTGCATATTACCTCTTTATTATATAGGATTGCTCTTCTCTTTTGTGGCAGTACATTTGGAGAAGATTTTAAGGAAACTACACCTCTCAATTGCTCCAAAATGGTACCTTAGAGCATAGGTGCTCTTTTGTCCCTGTAGACATTCAATGCACACATAGGGCTTCACCACAAAACTTATTGTTACCCTCCTCAAACAAGTGGCTGTTTTCCTTTCCTTTCCAAGCCCCACAATATTGACTCATCCTTGAGTTCCAGGCTGAGACTGTGTCTCTCCTCCATAAGAGTGCAATAGCAGGGAGCACACAGTGGAGAGTAATTTTATAGCAACCTGGCCAATGTCCCAAATATCTTTTCCTTGGAGAACACAGAACTAGGGAATTGTCATCACCAAACATGTTTAGCAATGGGCTGTAGAGAGATGCCTTTGTAACAGAAAATATTGGCACCATCTAAGTGTAAATATTAACATTGCCAAGCAAGCCTAAAGTGTATGAAAAAAATGCATCCTTTAAGAGTTCTCTCATCTTGGTCGCTAGATATAATCCTTTAGACAGAACTAAAATGAAGCACAATGCTATGATCTGGTTATTAGAACAAATGTATGGGGCTGGGAAGGGCTTTTTAGGCAGTGAGCCAGGATAAACTAAAGCACGAATACTAGAAACAGCAAGACTAGGAGTGTTTTTGTGTTACTGGAAGTCAATTAAAGCAACAATAAATAACAGAAATATGAGAGAGAACTTTACGTGCCATAATAAGAAATGTCAACCTTCCTTTAAGTGGCATCATATAGTATTTTTCCTTCTGTGTCTTGCATAATGTCCAGATTTATCCATGTTGTCACAAATGGCAGGATTTCCTTCTTTATAAGGATTAATAATATTTCATTGTATGTATATACCACAGCTTCCTTGTCTATTTGTTCATTGATGGATATATATATATATATATATATATATATATATATATATATATATACACACACACACACACACACTAGGGGCCCGGTGCACAAAAATTTGTGCACTTGCGGGGGTCCCTCAGCCCAGCCTGTGCCCTCTTGCAGTCTTGGACCCCTTGGGAGATGTCCACCTGCTGGTGTGCCTGGCCAACCAGGGTGAAGAGCTAATGGTTGTTTGCAGGCTAGCCAAGCCCTCCAGTGGGGACCCTCACCCCATGGGGGTGTGGCCAGCCTGGATGAGGGGCTGAGGGCTGTTTTCAGGATGCCCACAGTTCCTTCAGGGTTCAAGTCCTTACTGGGGTGCCTGGCCAGCCTGGGTAAGGGACTGAGGGCCATTTTCAGGCTGGCCACAGCTCCCATTGACCCAATGTCCCAGTGAGGCTGGCTGGAATCAGGTTTCTGGGGTTTATTTATCTTCTATAATTGAAACTTTGTTGCCTTGAGTGGAGGCCTAGGCAGGCAACGAAGCCTCCTGTTTGCTTCAGCTCTGTGGCTTCTATAATTGAAACATTGTTGCCTTGAACAGAGGCCCAGCTGGCCTAGGCAGGCAATTTCCTCCATCGCTGGTGCAACAGAAGCCTCCTGTTTGCTCTAGCTCCGTGGCTGCCCGCCGCCACCATCTTGGCTGGGTTAATTTGCATACAGACACTCTGATTGGCTAGTGGGCGTGGCTTAGGTGTAAGGGAGTGAGGGTCAATTTGCATACTACTCTTTCAATATATATATATACATATATATATATGTTATATATATGTTTCCATGATATATATATATATATATATATATATATATATATATATATATATATGTTTCTATGTCTTGGTTAGTATGAATGATACTGTAATGTTTATAGGAGTGCAGATATCTGCTTGAGATATTAATTTTAATTTCTGGGACTATTTTCACAGAAGTAGGATTGCTGGATCATATGGCAGTTCTATTTTTAATTTTTAAGGAGTAACCTTACTGTTTTCCATAATGTAGGCACTGATTTTCATTCACACCAACAGCACCTGAGGGTATCCTTTTCCCCACATCCTTGTCAATACTTATTTTTTAAATAGCCATCCTAATATGTGTGAGATGATATCTAATTGCAATTTTGATTTGAATTCCCTTGATGGTTAATAATGTTCAATGCTTTTTCATGTACTTAGTGGTAATTTATATGCCTTCTTTGGAAAATGTCTATTCAAAATTTGCCTTAAATTGAATTACTTAAGGAAGTTATGTCTTGAAATCCCCTGAACAATTACAGCTGGTGTTCTGTGGTCTATCCCATTTCCCATATCATCAAGGGGAGATTTTCAGTTTCTATTTTCCTTTTAAATCTCAACTTAGCAGAATTGGATTTCATTCTATAGCCACTATCTATATAGTCAGCCCTGGAATAAGTCAGAGAATAAATGAATGGGTTTTGATAATATTGACTGAATTACTCCTTCTAAAAAGTTCTATTACTTTCCTAATGAAAGAATTAATGAATAAGAGAATAATCTTGGGAGTCATTACTTTCATGCACATGCACACTTTTCATCAAAACAGACTTCTTCCAGTGTGAATGGAATATTCTATCTCATTTGGACACCAATAAGTATCCAGGGATATCTGTGATCTGAAAATATGGTAAAGTAAAATAGGCATAAAATATGAAGAGAAAAAAAAATACAGAAAACTATGCCCTGGAGTGCATATACCGTGTGTGTGTGTGTGTGTGTGTGTGTGTTGAAGAGGGATGGGGATGGGAGAGAAGGATTTGGTTTAATTTAATTCCTGATTTCTTTCCTGAAATAACATTCTGTTACTTAATAATTTGGGCTGCATCCCTGTTCTTGTCATTTATGGCCTATCCTTCTATAATTAAAATAATTTTTATGTGTTACTTTTGTTTTAACTATATTTTAATACTTGTAGCCACAATTCTGCGGTAGTAGACCCATTTCCAGGCCATCCACAATATCTCTATGTTCTATAAACTTAGATATGTTATAAATGGAAAACAAAGAAAGATGCACTTGTGACTCAGGCAAAGAGAATGAAAGGGTAACTATTGTGAAATATCACCAGAGGTCTCTTTATAATAAACTAATGTGTTAACACATTTTTTTTTGCGGGAAACGAGTAAACTTGGATCCACCAGGGAGACTGTCAATGGACATGAGGAAATATACATTGGAACCTCTAGTTGGAACCGGCAAAAGTAAAAATGTTTTACATCGTTGTCGTGTGTGTGCCGCTCATAAACTACGCAGTGAAATGCAGTATATGTGCAAGTTTTGTAATGTACCCTTGCACAAAGGAAAGTGTTTCAAATGCTACCACACAGTGAAGCACTATATTACTTTCAGAACTTTATCCATACTGGAGGAAAGAAATTCCTCTCAAATCCAGCTTCCTCAATCTTCCTGTCTTATCTAAGTGGGAAAAGAGTTCTTGATTCTATACATTGAGCATGCTGTAGTCAGAGAAAGAAAGAAAAAGGAAGCTAGGGGAAAAGGGAGACCCCTGTAGAAATCATTGTGAATGCCAGAGCTCTGAGAAATAGACCCAGTAACATCTCAGGCCCTTCTAAGATTTAAATTAAAAGATTATTGTACGTTTCCCTCCTCCACATGCCATGCCTTAGCACCAATCTAACAGGGTTCCAATATAATAAATAATAAATTACAACTAAAAGAGATGAAAAATACAAATATTTTTTTCCTAAGGAAAAGTACAAGAAAAGGTAGAGAACAAGGAAAATATCTTCTCATATCTATAGCTAAAGTAAACACACAACCAAACTTTTAATCAGATTAACAAATATCCTCATGCTAAAGGCACAATTGCCTACTTCCTATTGCCAAATAAAACATTCCTTAATTTGAACAAAAATCACAAAGGAAAAATAAAAACATACTTCAAAGAGACAAAGCAACTTATCATAAAGATAATAAGATACAATTCATAATACATAACTATCAAATGGAGACATTAAATATCTATGGAAAATATAAAAATATAATGTAAATAGTAAATGTGAAAATAACTGATGGACATTGTAAATAGAGAGAAAGAAACTCTAAGAATCAAAAAGACATGCTAGAAATGAAAACAACAACACTGTATAAAAATAAACAATGTCTTCTGATGAGCTCATCAGTAGACTAAAAAATAAACATAATAAAGAATAAATCAACTTGAACATCAGTCAATAGAAATTTCCCAAACTGAAATGCAGAGGAAAAAAATTAAAAACACAGAACAGCACATCCAAGAACTATGAAACAATATGGAATGATGTAATATATATGTAATTTGAATACCAGGAAAAAAAGCAGAAACAAATCAGAAGAAACATATGAACCATTAATGGCTGAGAACTTCCATAATTAATGATTGACACCAAACTATAGATCCAATAATCCCATTCAACATCAAGAAGAAGAAGAAGTACCAAGATAGATGCATCTAATCAAATCGTTAAACTGAAGAAACCAAAGACAAATACAATCTTGAAAGAATCCTTTGTTGTGGAGGGAACATTTACCAGTAGAAGAACAAAATAAGAATTATAGCAAAATCCTCAGACATAAGGCAAGAAAGAAGAAATTAAAATGAAATATTTAAAAAATTTAAAGAAAAAAATCACCAACCTAGAATTTTATATCCAGGGAAAAGAAAATATTCTTCAGACCTTAATTAAGGGAGATAGGCAGATGCAGATTTTATCAAACCAAAAAAAGAAAGACAGAAGGAAAAAAGCAATTCATGCAAGCATTCAAGCTAGCTGACCTGCCCAGAATATTGAAATAAATCCTTCAGCTAAAAGGAACATATGTCAGAAAGTTGGCTCTCAACTAGGAAAAGAAGAGTGTCAAAGAAGAAATAAATGAAGGTAAAATATAGTCTTATTTATTTAAATCTTAATTGATCTAAAATGCTTTTATTCAAATCAATAAAAGAAACAATGTTCTGGGTGATTATATCATAAGAATAAGTGAAAGGAAATCACATCACTAGGGAAAGGAGGAAGGAATTGGGAGTACTTTGTGTATCAGACACTTGAATTACATGAGTGGTAGGGAGATATTTGAAAGTAGATTAAGACCAGTTCTAAATGTATAATGTAAACTCAGTACTAAACAAAAAAATATATTTTATGCCCTAAAGGAGATACAATAAAACAATATAAAATTCTTAATTAAAATCAGAGAAGGCAGAAAAATGGGGTGGGATAATATAGGAATGAAATTAAGAAGACGTATAGGCCTGATTTTCACATCTACAATTACATGAACATTTCACCTTGCCAGAAGTTTTTCTCAAAAATGTAACTCATTCACTAATTCATTCTTTTAATCAGCAATTGCAAACCAAATACCCAATATATGGAAAGTGTTACATTCAGAAAAGGGAATGTAATAGTTAACAAGAGATAAAGAATACCTTTTCTCATGGAGATTATACTTAGTGGGGATTTTTCAAAAGTACTTATAATCATTGTATTTCAGAAATAGTCATCACTCCATTTGCCAATAACTCTTTCTCCTGCACTCCCAGGCAAAGCATTTTGAGCATCTTTATACATTTGTAAAGTTTCTAGTTGATCTTTAGATTCCTTTTCCATTTAGAATAGAAGTTCCCTTCTTGAGCCTTAAATGATATGAGCCTTTCCTCTAAAACAGAGGTTGCATCTTAGTTATATTTCTATCTACAGGGTGTACAGCAGTACATTTAATAGGGTAGGTATTAAACAAAACCTTGTTCAATAGAAAGTTAGTAAATGAGAATATGGTTACTTCTCCCCATGAATGATAACTTCATGTGGAAGATCGTAGTCTCTATTTCCAGTTTTTCTCTTGGCTATGGGACTCATTGTAAGCTCAGTGGCTCATTAAACAACTATGATTAAAATTTCTCCTGCCTTCTTCCTAGAAAAGACTTAGTGATCTTGGGGGTCTCTGATCCCAGGGCCATCCGACCGAAAGAGGCGCAGCATCCTTAATCGGATCTGCTTGGTCTTAATGGTGTAAACCACGGGATTGAGCACTGGAGGTGTGAGAAAGTGAAGGTAGGAGAGTAGTACACGACTGCATGGGGAAGCCCGCTTCCCAAACCTGTGAATCATGGACAGACCAATCATAGGTGTGTAGAAGAGCAGCACAGAACAGATGTGGGAGACACACGTGTTGAGGGCTTTGAGGCGCTCTGCCTTGGAGGCAATGGACAGCACTGTGTGGAGGATCAGCCCGTAGGAGAGGACGATAAGCACTGCGTCCACACCCAGCGTGGACAGCACTACGAAGAGCCCATAGGCGCTGTTGATGTGGGTGTCAGCACAGGCCAGCTTCATGACATCGGGATGCAGGCAGTAGGAGTGGGAAAGCAGGCGATTGCGGCAGTAAGGCAGTTTCTTCAGCATGATGGGTGCTGGGATGTGAAGACCGACGCTGCGCACCGTGATGGCCAGGCCCAAGCTGGCGATGCGGGGATTCGTGAGGATGGTGCCATAGCGCAGGGGGTTGCTGATGGCCACAACACGGTCAAAGGCCATGGTTAGCAGCACAGAGGACTCCATGATGGAGAAAGTGTGGATGAAGAAGAGCTGGGCCAGGCATACATCCAGTGCTACCTCCCTGAGACCCAGCATGTAGATGGGGAGCATGGAGGGCAGTGTGGAGGCAGACAGACCCAGGTCAGTTACTGCCAGCATGGACAGAAAGTAGTACATGGGCTGGTGCAGGGAGGGCTCTGACCTCACCAGCCAGAGAATTAGGCTGTTCCCTGTCAGAGATGCCACATACATGGCACAAAGAGGGATAGAGAGCCAGGTGTGCACAACTTCAAGACCTGGGAGGCCTGTTAGGAAGAAGGAGATGCTGGTGTAGTTGGAGTCTGACATGATGACCTGGAGGGGGAGTACTCCAATCAGATGTGCACTCACTGGGCCTAGAATCAAAGGAGTTTCTCAATCAAAACCTGTTCTATAACCCAAGACATTAAATTCCCCAAAGTGTTACTTTGATAATCATGGCCTTATAATCTGCCCAAGTATTTTTTCTAGTACATACATAAGGAATCTTTTTAAAAAGATGTATTTGAATGATTAAAAGAAATCTTTCAAACATATAAGTCTGTCTCAGGAGCCACTCAACACAATTTAACCCCAAATGAGAGTTTGAAACACAGATCTTGAAAGGGACTAAGATAGATTTGTTCCCCAGACTACATTATAAATGTTGGGAAATGGACTCTAGCTTCCAATATAGTTAGTGTGCCTGGAACCAGAATCAAGGTTTCTCACTTCCTGTAAGTTTCTCCTTCCAATGCCTTTTAATAGATGCTTCTGAAATATGGGGAATATGAGAGTTTTGCAAAGAAGCATCTTTCATAATTAAAAGAATACAAAATAATCCTTCTCTTTATGTCAACCACCTGTGTAAACACACAAATTCTTATCACACATATAATTTAAAATACAAAGCTATGGCAAAAAAAAAATAAATTAGACGTTTATATAAATACAACTCATTCCTAATGTACCTGGTCAGGTGGAACATTTAATAGAATGATTCTTAACTTACAGAATATTGAACAGGTATTTTGAAACTTATGGATTACTCTTCAGTATTATTCTGATGAGAATGTAGAAACTAGGAAAAAAGACATATTTGCCAATGAATCAGTACTTAGATGCACTGGAGAGTAAAGCAGTCTCTAGAGAAATACAATGAACTTGACAGATTTTCTGTCTTCCTTGTGGTCTCTCCCTTGAACTTTGGCCCCTTTTCATGTCCTGTCATCTCAGCTACCTCCTTATATTTAATACATTTTTAAATTCTCTGTCCCTTTTTTTTTGAGAACACAATAAAGAAAAATCAATTTGAAAACTTTAAATCTTCTTTCCTAATTAAAAAACAGAAGAAGGAAATTTCTTGAAATTTCCAGAAATACAGAACATTAAGGAATAATAATAACAATAAGGACAATTTATTTTTAAATAATCTTATTTAATAATATATTTGGAGGTGTTTTTTTTTTTAAAAAAACATTTTTTTCTTTATTTTGTTATCTTTTCTTTCATATATCTTGTGCAGTGCAATCCATTATTTTTCTCTTTGTGAACAGGAAGGAGGTCCAAATAATAATGAATTCTGTCACCTTTTTTTCTGCAAGTAAACATGGGCAAGTATAATTCATTGTAGTTGTAATTCATTACCGTAGTTATTTCATGTAAAGCACTTTACAAAACATTTTCACTTAGGTAATTTTAAAGTCTGTTGACCCTTAGAGGTTGGCAGATCAGTTTTCCAGATTAATAAAATTAATTGTGAAGAACTCAAGTATACAACTTTGCTAAAGTTTCATGGATTATAAAAGGAGAATTCAAGACTGGAAATAATTCTGACCCAGTGATTTTGTATTCTGGACATTGTTATTTGTAACTTAAGATAAATGCTAGCTATTAACCAACAGACTCAAGACACAAGCTTTATCCTTACATCAAAGCAAACTATAAACACCCATGAATTTCTATTTTTAAATATTTCCTATGTAAGGGCCACTTCTGATTTTCCTCTTATTCTCTACTTTAATCCTTTCAGAATTAAACTAGTCACTGTTGTAGATTCTTGTAATAGAACTAAATTGACAATAAGGTCCCCCAAATAAGGAGTCAATATTATTTCAAGTACGTAAAAAAAAAAATACAATGTGGAAAGAGAAAGGGGTGTTCTTTTAGACTGAGAGTTTAAGTTATAGCTTTGTGAGGAGGGGGTAATGGAGAAAAAGCAAACACTAAGAAGGTGCAAGACAGTTGGATATTTGTAGGTGCTTGGGTGAGTGAGTGAGTGATTGGTAGGGAATGTATGGAGATGCATCAGGAAAAATCTCAAGTTATCAGCACACAAGTTAACTAGACGGTAGGTTACCGTCTGTTATATTCTGTTATAGCTGGAATCCTGATAGAAATAAGAGAGTTGAGAACAAAGACAACCTCTAGAGCTAACACAATCACTTAAGAAAATGACATTGTACCTGCTGGCAGATTGGGGATATTCTCTTCTACGCTGAATATATATCTAGTGGTACTGGATTATAAAAGGAGAGCCTGTGCATCAGCAACTGAATCAGGAGTCTGGAATTGAAGCCCAGCATATGGTAATTTAACAAGACCCCAGGTGATTCTAATCCAAACAAAGATCTGAGAATCACTTCAATACATGTGAAGATATAGTACTGCTTTACAAGGAGACCTAAGCAAGGCTGTGGCAGGCACATTAAAGCAAGAAAGTAGAAGACAAGCAAGAGTAATAAATTACGAATAAAGGAACACTCTTAGATAAAAAAAAAATTTTTAAAAAGGTGCTAACCTCTGAGATGAGGCCCCAATGGTGCTCATTCACAAGCACAGATTCTTTCATTAGGATTTATCAAAGACCTTACTACAGATCATTAAAGACCAATAAGCATAAGGTAATTATAATAAAAAGAATACTGTTTTTCCTTATAATTTAGTGTACAGAGTAAAATATTTTTAATAAAGTAACCTGAAAGGTAGCTAAATTCTGATGCTTTAGGAAATTGGACAAGCTGTGTTATCCCTTCTACATATAAATTTATGAATTTTTATCCAGTTACTGATGGAGCACCTGTGATATAAGTTGAGGAAATGTTAATTAAGAAACATTGACTGGGATGAACCATGCATTCACATTAAGTGTCTGAATGTTCTTTGTGAATTCTAGTACACTCACCCTACATTGTCACTATCTGTATTTTAATTAGAGGGGAAATAAACAAGAATTCTTTAACAAACTGAAAGATTTCTCACTTTACCCATCAATTTCAATAAATATCCACAGTGTAAGAAGAGTCGGAATTCCTGACTTTCTTTAGTTAACTTATCATTTGAGAAAATGGACCTTTAAAAAAAGGCATTGAGATGTTCACATATGTGGAGAATATTGTTTTTGTACATATTGCACTAAGTTGACTGTCTGGAAGAGGAAGTTTCATGAGTATATGTGCGATTGTGTGATGTTATTTTCAATTTCTAAGAAACCCTTGTTGAGTGAATAGATTCATGTGAAGAAGCAGAAGAATATAGTTGAGAAGGCAAGACATCTGTTTTTGGTCCTGAATTCTGCACAAAAACACTGGGATAAATTACTTCAACGAAATTTGGGCTTAAGCAAGAGCTATTTTCCAAAATTTCAAGAATACACTATGAGCTACTTTCTTATTAGAACTGTTTATTTTGGCTTGTCGGCAGAATTTCCATCCGGTGTAAACCTGTGGCATCATAGCAAACAAAGTGGGACACCGTGCTGAATTTCCTAACATGGATGTCTACTTACTTTGGCAATCATGTTAGGATTTCACATCAACAGCATTAAGAGCCAATATTCTGCCAAGATAGTAATATGAAACAATAAGAGAATGGGTTTCATGTTCACAAAGGATTCTCCTTGAGAACTATATCCATATACTCACATAAACCATGCTGATTTCAGTTTTCCCATCCACTGAATATTGAAAATGGGTACTGTACTAATTTTCATATCATATCAATTTTATTGGTTTAAATGATGATAAAATATGATAGTGGATGAAAGACTTGAAGAGTTCCTAATATTATTCAAAGTACTTAGAATATAAATAATGCTTATTAATATTTGTCTTAAGGTTACTTACTATGATCAAAATGCAAGGAGTTTTCTCAGAGATGATTCTTTAAAGATTTTGAAAGATTTGCAACTAACCTTGATTACCCTGGGCTTGTCAGTTCACATCATCATTCTGCTACCTTATATCTTGCAAGAAGAAATAGACTATCTTTTAAAACTGTCTTCACAAATGAGCAACTCTCTGTATCATTCTGCTCCTCAAATTTTTCATCTCAGCTTGTCTACTTTTGAGAGGAATAGAATCATCTGCCTAGAGCCTCAGGTGCAACCTCTAAGTCTGTATTTAAAGCAAGGAGAACTTTTGTGATGGGTTACCAGCCCATCATTAATTGCTCATTTAATTGGTTTATCTATTATGCCAGCACATTTGAGGAATAATTCAGGAAACTCATCCAATAGATCTGAAGACCCCTTTTTCTGTCTCTAAATCTTTAATATACTGTACTTAACTCAAAATACATTATTATAACTCTATTTTTAAGTGAACACTAACAAGGGGCTTTACCCCTTTTCTCTCTAAACCCTATGTTATTGACTCACCCACAAGGAGAAAGTAGCAGAGAACATTTCTCATCCTCCACCAGGTAACAATGGAAGGGAATTTGCAACAAAGAATGATTTTACAGCAAATCAGCCAATACTTGGATATTATCCCTTGATGAACACAACAGGTACCATGGGCTTTGGAGCAGTAACTGCCTTTAACCATGTAACTGCCAAACAAGTTTTGCAATGGGCTATAAAGATACTCCATTGTGATTAGGAATCCTTTAGCCCTGTCCAATTCTGTCTCAGTTACTGAGTACCCTTATATTGTGTTTAAAAAGTAATTGGCTGTTTGTGAGTGCAAGCTTCAACATCAGAAAGACCTGAGTTGAAGATGATCTCCACTGGTAATTGTATAAGTTGCACAAACTCTTTGAGCCTCATTTTTAATGTCTGTAATATATAATAGTACTACCATTGGGAGATTATAGATATACTAAAGGCCTGGTGCACAAAATTTGTGCATGGGGGCGGGGGTCCCATCAACCCAGCCTGCACCCTCTCCAATCTAGAACCCCTAGGGGGATGTCTGACTGCTGATTACTCCCAAGCCTAAACGGGCAGTTGGACGTCCCTCTCACAATCCGAGATCGCTGGCTTCTAACTGCTCACCTGCCTGCCTGCCTGATTGCCCCTACTGGCTCCCCTGCTAGCCTGATCACCTCTAACTGCCTCTGCTTGCTGGCATGGTCACCCCCAACTGCCTCCCCCTCCCAATCTGGTCATCCTCAACTGCCCCCCTCCCACCAATCTGGTTGCCCCTAACTACCCCTCTCCCCCTGAGCAGGGTCACCAGTTACTGCCTTCCCTGCCTGCCTGGTTGCCTTTAACTGCACCCCCTTGCTGGCCTGGTTGACCCCAACTGCGCCCCCTGCTGGCCTAGTCACCCCTCACTGCCCCCCCTGCCAGCCTGGTTGCCCCACACAATCTTCTGTTCAGTCATTTGGTTGGGTACTCCATTGAAAACCTTATAACAGCTTGTCAATACTAAAGTAGTTATTAATATTTTATTATTATGAAAGACCTGAGTTGATGCTACTTAACATAATATATGTAAATATATTATTCCTGAAAAATCACACCTTAAATATTTAATAAATTTTATTGTTATTATTATGTTCATATAAATGCATCAAAACACCCTTTTTATTTTTGCAACAGAAATAATAAAAGTTCAATAAAATGAAAGACTTTCAACTTTGAGGATATATCTCTGTAGTTAAATAGAAATCACAATTTTATTACAGCATTGAAAACCAAGGCAGGCAGCTCATGTCCTATAAAAATAATGTTTTACAAAATTATTTTGTTTCACAATATAAATGTAAAACAAAACAAACCCTATTTGTTATGGACACACTTATTTGTTACACCCCTGAATATAAATGAAAGAAAATAGGGAGGCCCCATCTATAACAGATATAGAACATATTTCAATAAATAACTCTAATTCTAGGTAAGATATATAACATAGGCCAGACATTGGAAAACAGATAATGCATTAATATTTCATCTTTCTGGTACCCACTTAAAACTCATCACTTTAAAGAAGTATCTCTTGAAATCTCACTGGTTAAGTAGACTCAAACTTCTTAGTGTCTTCCCTCTAAGCTGTACCATTAGCCATGGAGGCACCTGGAGACTTACAGGAGAATTATATGTTTAAAGTCGATTTCACAGAATTATTTAAACTTTTCATATTAAGGAAGCAATATTCTATTTTGTTTTCTGTATACTTTAAATAGGAGGTGGCCTAGTAGAGGTAAATAAATATAATCCAAATGAGTGACTATGTAGGGCAGAAATAAAATGTTAGTAATATGTGTTTTTTTTTTCTGCCTTCCCTTCACAACATTGTAAATAACTTTATAATACAATCTGATACAAAATATTAGCACTTAAGTGAAATACTTGCTTAACCTATTACTGGTTATGTTTTTAATAAAGCAATTCTATCAGCGAAGTTAACTGAAGATGTAGTCCAGAAAGAAAGATCATGACAAAGTGAGCAAAGCAATTTCTCTAGCTTTGATTTGTTTATGAAAACATAGTCTGATCTCATAAAAATGGACTTTAAAAAATATTTTCTAAAGTATGGAGGGAGCCATTAGCTGGTTTGGCTCAGTGGATAGAGCACTGGTCTGCAGACTGAAGGGTCCCAGGTTCAATTCTGGCCAAGGACACATTCGTGGGTTGCAGGCTCAATCCCTAGTAGGGGACATGTGAGAGGCAGCCAATCAATGATTCTCTCATCACTGATGTTTCTTTCTCTCTCTTTCTCTCTGAAATCAATAAAAAAATATATTTTTAAAAAGTATGGAGGGAAAATTGACTTATATATGGAATTTACCATTCAAGAACTACAGCATTTTGATGTAGTTTTTGAGGGCACGAATATGTCAATTATGTATTAGAAAGTGAGGAGCAGGGCTTTCCCTTTATTCAAAGGGCTATGTATAGTTAATATGCAAATCAGAAGAACATATTTTGATTTCACATACTTGCAAAACTTTCAGAAAGTACAATCCAATAAGGCCCCTTTGAGCTTAATTTTGTGGGATTCTACGTTTTTAATTGAAAGAGATCTTAAATGTCATTAAATGCTACTCTTCTAATCTGTTTGCTTTTACATGTTACTGATACTCTCTCCAGAGGCTGTTAGTTTCCCTAACCCAAGGTCTCTCAGGCTGATACTGACATTTTCAGAATAAGAAACATTTCCCCTTTGGACAGGTACTGCTCTGATGGCTGGGGAAGCACCATAATATATTCAGTCATTAGTTTTTGAATAAGTAATTGATCAGAGGAGAGGTACATTCTACCTCCTATGTGGTATGTCTTAATCAGCAGGCTGACTATCAGAACCAATATTTTGTCCTTTGGGCTCAAAGCTTTTTCAGGTGGAGCATCTTCAGAATGCGCACCCGAATCTCTTTGGTTTTTATACTGTAGACAATTGGGTTGAGCATTGGAGGTACAAGGAAGTGCAGATAGGAGAGAAGCATATATACCTGAGCTGGTAGTTTCTTTTTCCCAAAGCGATGGATCATGGACAGGCTGACTAGTGGCGTATAAAAGAGAAGTACAGAACAGATATGGGAAATGCAGGTGTTGAAGGCTTTGAGTCGCCCAGCATTGGAAGCAATGCTCAATACTGTCTTCAAGATCAGCACATAGGAGAGGAGAATGAGTACAGCATCTGCCCCCAATGTGGAAAGCATGACGAAGAGCCCAAAGCCACTGTTCACAAGAGTACTGGACCTGGCCAGCCTTAAAACATCAGGGTGAACACAATAAGAATGAGATAGAGCATTCATAGGCAGGAACTGAAGTCTTCCAAGGAGTATAGGCAGGGGCAGGTGAAGGGCAGCACTGCGGATCACAATGGCCAGTCCAATGGCCCCAATGCGCTGGGTTGTGAGAATGGTGGCATAGCGTAAAGGCTCTCGGATAGCCACGCAGCGGTCAAAAGCCATGGCCAACAGCACGGCGGACTCAATGACTGAGAAAGTATGAATGAAGAAGAGTTGCATAAAGCAGGTTGCAGCTCCCACCTTCCTCTGGCCTAGGAGAAACACTGCTGCCATTGAGGGCAGCGTAGAAGCTGAGAGGCCCAAGTCAGCCACCGAAAGCATGGAAAGGAAGAGGTACATGGGTGTGTGAAGGCTGGGCACAGATTTGACAATGTACATTATGATGATGTTGCCCAGCAAAGAGAGACCATAGATAAGGCAGAAAGGAATCGCTGTCCAGCAGTGAGCACTCTCCAGTCCCGGGAGATCCATCAGTATGAAGAAAAAGCTGCTGGCATTATTGTTGCTAAGAATTGCCATAACTCTGGGAAGGACTTGCCTGGAAAAAGTATTGAGAAAGCAAAAAGTTATTCTTTCACAGCATTCTCCTACCATCGCATCACATTGGCACCTATAGTCTGTGCGACCAAAGGACTATTGCCCTTCTCATCTCACAGCACGAATCCCATTCATTTAGGCATTTACAATAGGGAAAAGTGCTGTCTAACTCTTTTCTGGTGGTTTGTCTTAGTTTTCAGAAGCATTCATGGGTCATTTAGAGAAAGAAAACTTCTTAACTTTTTCCTCATTTGAAGATGTTTCTCAAGGTTTGAAAAAAATGCAAGTGGAACTGTGTTGAGAGCACAAGGGTATGTGTGCTTCAGCTGGATTTGTTTTAGTACCAGATGAAAAGTTCTAAAGGATCCTAGATAAAGATAATTATGTGTAATGGCTGCTTGGGAGTTAGAAAATAAAGTGTAAAAATGTTAATACTGATTCTGAACTCCTGATATTACCATATATATGTTTTGTTTGGAAAGAGATTCGGAATATACATAATAATATCTGTGACAAGAAGACACAAGGAGTGGTTTGGGCTTCACGTGAATGTTTGCCAGATTTGAATTCCTTCTAAATCTTTGTTACATGATGCTCTCTAAAAATATTTTCATTCTTAGATAAAGACTAGATAATATTTATTGTTGGAAACACAATATATTTGATGGCATCAAACATTTACTGAGCTCCTGGTATGCACTCACTGTAAGGTAATGAATAAATATAGTGTTTCTGCCTTTGAAGCTTTGCAATTGATTGGTCACCATAGATATATCCACAAACTAGTTCATGAGGACATTGACCTTGGGACACATACAAAATCCCACCTGTAAAATCACACTCTGTTTTGTATGACTTACTGTTTCCAGAATAATCCTGGGTACCTTGAAGAACAATTATTAAAGAAGGGTTTAAGTGTGAAATCTAGTACATGGAGTTCACAGGAAACTTTGGTCACATACCTAAAGTCCAACTGAATGATGAGTTTCTCCCTTAACATCTTAGGAAAACTTACATAACAATGAAGACTTAACGCCTTCTTAGGCAGTCATTTATGTGGCAGCTGTTACCAGTAGAACAGTCTTCATTATATTCTAATCCTCTCTTACAAACTAATCATAACAATGCTCTATAAAGTTATGAAGAATACCTGCAATCCCCATTTCACATATTAACTGTTAGTCTAAGGAAAATCCAGAGAAGAAATTATGTGAGGCATAACCAGTGGTGTCAGAATCAGAACAAGTATGATAACTGAACAGTAAAGAAATTATCATTGGCGATTATTGGGAAGTCATGGAGGAATAATATGTGTGGGTATACACGTGGAGAGGTGAGGATAGGCGAGCTCTAGGAGTCATCTATGTTGTTCTAATAAAAACTCCCTCTGAATTTTGGTTACAGAGGGAGAGGTAGGCAATGACTAGACTTTATACCCATCAACCTGCCTCTGACAAGTTTTCCTTGTAGGCTGTTAATCACAATGTTGTTTCAAAAGAAAGGAAAGCATTATCCCACTAAATGTAATGGTCTGAAATTCTTATACATGTCAAAAGCTTATCGTTATTGATAAAAATAATACATCTAAGATTCAGAATTAATATTTCTGGGCAAATATTTAACAAACTGATATAAATAAAATAGCAAATCCATTCTTGAAGCATGATGAACATAGGAGAGAAGATAGTTTTATACTCAGAAGGCATGCCTAAGTTGATATATAACAAGTTGGTGATCCATTGAAAAATGGGAATCATCTGTTGGGCTACTTGGAAGTCTTTGTTTTAACTCAGCTTTCAAAAAATGTCAGAAAAGAGGAGCTGTCGCTCTTAGACTCTTAAACAAAAGGCTAACTTCTTTATTTGAGCTTTGTCAGAAAAAAAAAATGATTGACAAACACTTTTATATTTTTCAGGGTCATCTTGTCCAAATCCTGCTAAACTGACTCTGCATCATCCCTAAAAAGAATGGGAAATTCCATGTCTCAGAAGTCTTTTTAAAAACAACTTTCTGATAAATATTATCTAATATGTATCATACACAAATGTAGTTTGACTTGCAGTTGATCTCAAATTCTAAGAACAAGAATTGAGTGACTGCTAAATGAAGAAAGAGAGTCCAGGGATTGTTTTGAAAAACTATAGAATATATCATACAAGAGGATTAAAAGTGCTGTGTACCTCTTACAAATGCCCTTTTTGCTTCAGAGATCCTCATACAAAGTTGGAAACCATGTCTAGGAGAGTCCATGACTTCTCTCAATTCCATCCCGGATACACATGCAACATGATTTGACCTACTATGGCTTGAGATGTTTCTATCACTCACCAGACCCCAGGTCCGAGATTCAATTTCTGTGGATTGTGGGGCAGCTGAGGCTTCATGAGGCTCCCTGGCTTGAGTGTAGTGCTAAGAGAGCAGGTTTATAAAACAGTTCTGGCTATCCCTGGAGGCTCACATCTAGTCCCTGTGGTATACTCTTTTAAAGAAGCATCAAATGAGCATGTGCCAGACAGAGCTGTCTATTGCTAATCCTTTTAGGTCTTTGTCAGATCTGCAGGTGATATATGCTATAAGCTTAGAACATGCAGCCTGTTGTGCTTCAGGTTTCCTTTCTTCGCTTCCCAGTCTAAGACCTTTTTAGCTCCTTAGAGATGGAAATCATCAAATAGATTATAGCTATTTTGGTCCAAGGAACATCTTGCATCATATTTGTATTTCCAGGACATACAATCCTTTATATACTCCTACACCCCTCCTCCAAATCTAGCCTTTTTCCTTAAATTATAAATATCTCAGGGGGTGGGTAAGAATAAAATCTACAGCACTATTTCCATGAGTGATCATATTAATAGATTTCCTCCAGGATAAATACATTTTGCACTAATTGGTTAGTGTTACAATTAGAAGCCCAGTGCACAAATTCATGCATGGGTGAGGTCTGGCCAGCCTGCCCTGATCAGAGCCAATTGGGGGTAGGGCTGGCTGCGGGGGAGGGGCTGTGGGGAGTTGGCTGGCTGGCCCCTCCCCCTGATAGAACTCCTGGTCAAAGGGACAATTTGCATTTTAGTCTTTTTTAAAAATATATTTTTATTGATTCCAGAGAGGAAGGGTGAGGGAGAGAGAGAGATAGAAACATCAATGATGAGAGAGAATCATTGATCAGCTTTCTCCTGCATGCCCCCCACTGGGGATTAAGCACACAACCTGGGCATGTGCCCCTGACCAGAATAAAACCCAAAACTCTTCATTCCACAGCCTGATGCTCTATCCACTGAACCAAATCGGCCAGGGCCTTTTATTATATAGGATAACATATAGCTTACTTCCTACTGCTGTTGTCTTTTCTCCTCCTCTCTCTTCTCCTCAAAGTGAGTTCTTCATATTCACTGAGGGAATGATTATAAGAGGTGCAGGAGATTAAAAAGATTCATCGGGAGCATATATAATGGGCCTGAATTTTGTTTATAAGCTGCAGAAAGAGTAATATAGGATACAACTACTGGTTGTAGTATGTGTGAAGCTGGGTGGGAATGGCCTGAAAATTGAAGTAGGAACCAAGATAGTAATGAGGTAGAGGACACAACCAATTGCTAGTTCAGTGATTTACTTGAAGCACTCATACAACTCAAAGTAAAATTATCCTCATGGCTAAGATTTGATATAGCAAAGGATACTGTTAAAGTACAGCAGGAAAAATCATATGTAGGTAAAGGCAAGAGAGGTCACATCCAGGCTTCCCAACATTTCTCTGAAAAAGAGTCTCTAGCTACAAACCTCAGAGACACATGAGAGATGTTTATGTAGGGAAGTCTGCTTGAAGGGGATGTGGCCACCCTGAAAATGACCCTCAGCCCCTCACCCAGGCTGGCCAGGAACCCCAGTGGGACCCCCACCCTGATCTTGGACACCCTTCAGGGCAAACCAGCTGGCCACCACTCATGTACCAGGCCTCTATCCTATAAAATAAAAGGGTAATATGCAAATTGACCCTATCAGCAGAACCACTGGGACTGACTGGTCACTATGACACACTGACCACCAGGGGGTAGATGCTCAATGTAGGAGCTGTCCCTGGTGGTCAGTGCACTCCCACAGTGGGAGCTCTGCTCAGCCACAAACCAGGCTGATGGCTGCCAGTACAGCAGTGGAGGTGAGAGCCTCTCCTGCCTCCTCAGCAGTGCTAAGGATGTCTGAATGCAGTTTAGGCCTGCTCCCCTCTGGCAAGTGGACATCCCCCAAGGACTCTTGGGCTATCAGAGGGATGTCTGACTGCCAGCTTAGGCCTGATCGCCCGGGAAGCGGGCCTAAGCCAGCAGGTGGACATCCCCTGAGGGGTCCCAGACTGTGAGAGGGCACAGGCCGGGCTGAGTGACTCCCCTGAATGCACAAATTTTTGTGCACCTGGCTTCTAGTATTCAATAACAAGTGAGCAATCAACTGTTTCAATTATAGATGAAACATCAGTGATAAGGGGACAGAATTTGAAATAGATAATATGATTCAGTAATTTAGAGCTAATTAGAGTGACATTTGCCCAAACAATTTCAATGGAATAGTAGAGACAAAATCTACTTTATAAAAGCAAAATATTAAAATTAACCGTTTCTCTGAGACAGGGTAAGCCACACCCACCAGCCAATCAGAGCAGCTGTATGCAAATTAGCCCAGCCAACATGGCGGCCGCCACTCACGGACCTGAGTAAACAGCTGTTTCCATTGCGGCAGGAGCGAAAGTGAAGTTGAGCCCCTCAGCTCAGCTCCGATTAAACTGGCTCTAGTGAAACACACCATTGAAACAATGTAACAATCATAGAATCCTCCGGAGCTGAAGGAAAGAGCAGCTCCGGCCTAACCAGTAAAAGTAACAATTGTTTCATTATAGACACTAGGAGGTGAAGCAGAGAGGAGGGTTCAGTTAGAAGGCCGCCTTAAAGGAACAGTGTATCAATTATAGAAGATAACCCCAGGCCTTAAAGGAACAGTGTATCAATTATAGAAGCTAACCCCAGGCCTTCAAGGAACAGCATCAATTATAGGAGAAAAAACTCCAGAACCTGCGGCCAGCCAGCCTTGCTGGGACGTTGGGTCAATGGGAGCTGTGGGCAGCCTTAAAGCCCCTCACCCAGGCTGGTCAGGCACGCCAGCAGGCGGGCATTCCCCGAGGGGTCCCAGACTGCGAGAGGGCACAGGCCGGGCTGAGGGACCTCCCGAGTGCACAGAGCGACTGCAGGGCGGGACAGTGCAGGACCCAGGACCCGTGAGTGGAAAAGAGGCGGCAGGGGGCGGGTCTCGGCCTGCTTGGTGGCTTCCCAGGCCCTTTGCGGGGCATCAGGGAGCGGGAAAGCAAAGCTGCAGGGGCCGGGGTCCTGCTTGGCAGCTCCCCAGACCCCTTGGAGGCACCGGGAAGTGGGAAAGGAAGGCAGCAGGGGACCGGTGAGTGGGAAAGAGTTGGCGGCTTGCTTGGCGGCTTCCCAGGTCCCTTCCGAGGATCAGGGAGCAGGAAAAGGCTGGCCTGACCACGAGGCGGGGTTTTCCCTGCTTTCTGGTGGCTGGAGGAAGATGGGCAGTAGGCAAGCTTGGGAGGCAGGCCGCACCCAGCCCTGGCAACGCTCAAAAAAGAGAACAACATGCAGGGGAGGGCAAGAGTCTGAGAGATCAACATAGAGGGGGTGCCTGCTCCAAGCCTCCACGGTGTGCCTGGGGGCAGGCCCCCGGCAGGTAGACACACACAGGAGGACTGCTCCGAGCCTCT